>CABHPP010116698.1:0-17121 GCA_902168425.1 Peromyscus attwateri | reverse complement strand
GGTGGCTCACAACCATCTGTAATGAGATCTGGTGCCCTCTTCTGGCCTGCAGGCAGAACACTGTATACATAATAAATAAATCTTTAAAAAGGAGGAGGAGTAGGAGGAGGAAGAGGAGGAGGAGGAGGAGGAGGAGGAGGAGGAGGAGGAGGAGGAGGAGGAGGAGGCCCGGATGGAGAGCTGGGAGCAGGTGTGGAGAGGACCTGAGAGTGGCATCCTAGCTTAGAAGTATCCCAGGCTGGTACTAGTCCAAGCTGTTGCCTCCTCTTGGTGAGAAGGGAAGGAAGAAAGCTCGTCCAGAGAGTCAGGAGCGGCTGCCACAATGACCTGGGCCTCTGGAGCCCTGTGAGCATGCTCTGATGGCTGAGGCCAGCTCAAAGTTTGACAGTAAGGGCACAGCTGTGCACAGCTGCAACATCAGCTGGTATGCACTCTGGTCTTCCACCCATGAAGAGACCCATGAAGAGGCCACTTGGGATGCTGGTACCCCAGTCTCCAGGGCTCCTACACCCAAGTCCTGTGACAACGGCTGACCATTACTGCTGTCCCCTCTCAGATGTGGCCCAGGAAGTCTTAGCATCTGAGATTCACTGGGGATTGCTGCTGCACTAGCATGAGAGTCTGGCTTTGATCCCCAGCTGTGGTGCAAGCTAGTAATCCCAGGGGAGTCAGAGATAGGAAGGTCTTGGGAGCCGCTTGGCCAGCCAGTCATGCTAATTAGGGAGCCCCCCCATCACCCCCACTCCCCCCTCCTTGTCCATGAGAGATCTAGTCTTAAAAGATAAGGTAGTAGAGGCATCTGAGGAATGACACATGCATGTGTGTACAAATTCACACACACACACACACACACACACACACACACATACACTCAGAGAAAAAGAGAGAGAGAGAGAATCTAATATGACTTTTCTTTTTTTCATTTGTTTTTTCGAGACAGGGTTTCTTTGTGTAGCTCTGGCTATCCTGGAATTTGTTCTATAGTCCAGGCTGGCCTCAAACTCAGAGATCAGCCTGCCTCTGCCTCTCGAGTGCTGGGATTAAAGGTGTGCACCACCGTGTGTGTGTGTGTGTGTGTGTGTGTGTGTTTAAGACAGGGTTTCTCTGGAACTCTCTGTAGACCTGGATGGTCTCAAATTCAGAGATTTGCCTGCCCCTTCCTCCTGAGTGCTGAGAGGCGGTGGGAAAGGCATGTACTACCTTGCCTGGTTTAGTGAGTGACTTTTTCAAATGAGGTCACTCCCTTGGTAGCGGGCTCTGTCAATATCCGTCTCTCCACTAGAGGTCATGCAGGCAGCTGATCCTGTCAAGATGTGGGGAGATAAGGGTGAGTACTCAGAACTAAATCCCTTGGACCGGTCTGTGTGCCTGGTGCCATTATAAGTGCTTGGATTGCGTTTATGCAAGCATCATCTCCTTCTAGAGATGAGGGCAAAGGTTGGTGTATTAAAGTCATCCAGGTCGGAGCGCGGAGCTGCCGACTAGACATCTAACTTCATCTCTTGGATGCTTCCCAATTGTATTAGTTTGTTTCCTATTGCTATGGTAATGAGCAATGTGGGGAGGAAAGGGTTTATTTGGCCACACTTCAATGTCATGGTCTATCTTTGAAGGAAGTCAGAGAAGAAACTTAAGGCAGAGGCTACAAAATAAAGCAGCTTACTGTCTTGCTCTCCATGGCTTGCTCAGCCTGCTTTTTTATACCACCCAGGACCACCTGCCAGTGCGGACATCTTCCATATCAATCTTTAATCAAGAAAATGCCTCTCAGACTTGCCTACAGGCCAGTCTACTAGGGGGCATTTTATCAGTTGAGGACCCAAGCTTATGTCAAATTGACAAAAAACTAACCACCACACCCGTCCTGCTGCCTGTAGCTCCCTGGCAGGAGGACAGTGCTGTCCCCTCTAGAGGGACCTCTGTGGAGGCAGGTACATGGGCTTGCCATTTTGTCAGAACAGGTTTAAGCTCAGGTTTGCTGTTTCATAACTGAACCCAGGTCCTCTGGAAGAACAGCCAGTGCTCTTAACCATTGAGCCATCTCTCCAGACCCCAGGGAATTTTTTTCCCCCAGACAGAGCTTCTGGCTGTCTTGGAACTCACTCTGTAGACCAGGCTGTCCTCAAAACTCACCGAGATTCACCTGCCTCTGCCTTCCAAGTGCTGGGATTAAAGGTGTGCACCACCACGCCCAGCCTTTATTAGGACTTTTTTTTTGTCTTTGTTTTTGTTTTTCGAGACAGGGTTTCTCTGTGTAACAGTCCTGACTGTCCTGAAACTCATTTTGTAGACCAGGCTGACCTCTAACTTACAGAGATCCACCTGCCTCTGCCTCCCAAGTGCTGGGATTAAAGGTGTGCACCACCACTTCCTGGCTTTTTTGTTTTTGTTTTTGTTTTTTCAAGACAGGGTTTCTCTGTGTAGATTTGCGCTTTTCCTGGATCTTGCTCTGTAGACCAGGCTGGCCTGGAACTCACAAAGATCCGCCTGCCTCTGCCTCCCAAGTGCTGGGATTAAAGGCATGCGCCACCACCGCCAGGCTCCACCTGACTTTTTATTAAGACTTTTAAAAAACATTTTTTCAAGTGTGTGTATGTGAGAGAGGGGGAGGGGGAGAGAGCGAGCACACTCAGGCACACCTAGCGTGCCACAGTGGTTTAGTGACAAGCACCTTTCCTTGCTGACCTGTCTTGCCAGCATTTAGTATCATTAGTCTTGTTTGTTTTTTCAAGACAGGGTCTCTCTGTGTGGCTCTGGCTGTCCTGGAACTCACTCTGTAGACCAGGCTGGCCTTGAACTCAAGAGATCCTACCTCTGCCTGGGATTAAAGTGCTGGGATTAAAGGTGTGTGCTGCAACCACCAGGCAGTTGTGTTTGCTGACCCTGGGTCTGAACTCCTGAATACTGGAGTCACAGGCCTGCACCTTTGTGTCCGTTCTTGGAGGTCACCAGTGTGTTCCAAGTTTTAGTCACTCATGGACCCTGCAGGAGGAAGCACCAAGCTGACATGCTTCCCCAGTGACAGCGGCAGCAAAAACGGATGGTGACTACCCTCCTCCGCTTCTCCGTGTCCAGCCCTGACGTGTGCTGCTTCTGAATGTACTTAACCTCGTTCTGTTTGCACTTCATTGGCCTAAGGGAGTTCATCAAGGAAGATAATAGAGAGGCTGGAGGAATGACTCGGTGGTTAAGAGTGCCTGATACATTTGCAGACCCAAGTTCAGTTCCCAGCCAGCATCCATGCTCGGTGGCTCACAACCTCCTGTAACGGTAATTCCAGGGGAACCAACCAAGGCCTGCCCAGTCTTCTGGCCTCCACAGGCACCCGCACTTACATATCACGTACATTTGACTTTTGAATGCGAACGTTTGTTTATTTTGACAGAACCTCATACAGCTTAAAGCAGGCCTCAAACTGTGTAGCCCAGCCCGGCCTTGGCCTCCTGCTCCTCTGCCTCTCATCCTAAATGCGGAACTACAGGCACATGCTGCAACGCCTAGCTTAGATCTGAAATGTTGACTAGCAGGTGAGAGAGTGTGATGGAAGGAAGCTGGGGCAGGAGACTGACTTATAAAAACCACAAGACTCTCTTGATGGAGGCGGTGATGTCGAAGGTCAAAGCACCAGCAGATTTGGTGTCTGTCCAGGGATGCTTGACTGACTTGAAGATGGCCATATTTTCACCATGTCAGCCACAAGGCAGAAGTAAGGGAGCTCCCTGGACCCACCTTCGTAAGGTGACCTAATCATTCCTCGGCACTCTGTCCTCTCATGCCACTGCATTGTTGACTGAATTTCAACATGAGGAGGGACACATGCATTCTGTCCATTGCAGCAATCCTAGTGATTTAAGATGGATTCAGTTGAATAGATTATAATTGAAAAATTCAAAATAACGGCAATTAAGTGAGATGATTCCTACTCACATGAGAAGAGGCAGGAGATGAAGAGGCAGGCCAAGCTGGGTAAGGTTGTTCAAGAAATCCCCGACCCAGGCTCCTCTCTGTGCCGGCTCTGTCGTCTCTAGTGTGTGGTTCTGTCTGCATGGCTGCTTCTGTGCTGGCTTCTAGAGAGCCTGTCGTCACAACCATACCCAGGCCACAGGGGGACACGCTGAAGGCAAAGGAAAGGAAGGGTGTTTCCCACTGTGTCGACTGCCATCACACAGTCCTCCTCCTCCAAGTCGCACACAGTGTTTCTGCTTCACCTTGTTGAACAGACACAGTTACAGGGCCTAAGCAAGTATAAGGAGGTCGGGGTAACCCTGTGACTGTGCTCAGGCCTGTTCCCCCACAGCAGAGAATCTGTCCATAGAAAAATAAGTAGTTATACTGTTATTAGAGAAAAGGTGTGTCTAAGTTACTGTTCTATTGCTGTGAGAAGACACCATGAAGTGTTTCACTGGGGGCTTACTTACAGTTAGTTAGAGGGTTAGTCAATGATCATCCTGGCAGGAAGCAGACAGGCATGGCACCAGAGCAGTAGCTGAGACCTTTACATTCTGATCTGCAGGCAGCAGGAAGAGAGAGAGAGAGACACTGGGCTTGGCTTGAGCATTTGAAACCCACCCCAGTAACACACTTCCTCCAACAAAGCCACACCTCCCAATCCTTTTTCTTTTCTTTTTTTGTTTTGTTTTGTTTTGTTTTTTGTTTTTTGTTTTTCAAGACAGGGTTTCTCTGTGTAGTTTTGGTGCTTGTCCTGGATCTTGTGCTGTAGACCAGGCTGGCCTCGAACTCACAGAGATCTGCCTGGCTCTGCCTCCTGAGTGCTGGGATTAAAGGCGTGCGCCACCAACGCCCGGCTCCTCCCAATCCTTCTTAAACAGTTCTACTCCCTGGTGATGGTGACATGAGCCTTTTGAGGCCATTCTCATTCAAACTTGAACCTGCCCTAGCCACCAAGCCCTCCTGTCCAGAAGACTACCATTTTGATGGGCTGGAATGATGAAGCAGATGCCTGGCTCACCCTGGGCCTGATCTCAGCTTGTCTCAACCTCCACCCTTCCTTAGTGCCTTAGAGCAGTCAGTCTCTAGTTATCATTGGGCCAATACTAGGTTTTGTTCTTTTCTTTCTTTAAAAAAATATTTATTTATTTGGGACTAGACAGATAGTTTTGTGGTTTAGAGCACTTGTTGCTCTTGCAGAGGGCTGGGTTTGTTTCTCAGCACCAACATGGCAGTTCACAAACATCTATAACTCCAGTCCCAGGAGATCTGATGCCCTCTTTTGACCTCTCTGGGCACCGGGCATGCATGTGGTACATGTATATACATGCACACAAAACAGAACAACCAAATCGAAAAACAAAACAAAACAAACAAAAACCAAAAAACTCAAACTGTATTTATTTGTTCTTATGTGTATGAATGTTTTGCTGTATGTGTGCATGTGTACCACATGTATGCAGGACCTACAGAGGCCATGGGGAGAGTGTCCATGTCATATCTCTTGGAACTGGAGTTACAGATGGTTGTAAGGCTCTGTATGGGTGCTGGGAACAAAACCTAGGTTCTCTGCAAGAGCAGCAAGTGTTCTTAACCACCAGGCCATCTCTCCAGCCCCTAGATTTTGTTTTCTAAGAGGAGGAATAGTTTCTTCTTCCTATACCTTTATGAAAAAGACCAAAAGATTTAGTGAGACGTTCACATTTCACGAAAAAAAGGGAGCTGGCTCAGTTGGTAAAGTTCTTGCCATGCAAGCATAAGGTCCTGAGGTTTATCCTCAACACCCACATAAAAACACAAAACCCACATGCAGTGGCACACGCCTGGAATTCCAGGACCAGGGAGGTGGAGACAGGAGGATCCCTGGAGTGAAATAGCCAGCCCCGCTGAAGTGGGGAGCCCTGGGCTAGTGAGAGACCCTGTCTCAAAAACTAAGTTGGAGAGTGACTGAGGAAGATACTTTATCAATCTCTGGTCTCCACGTGTGCACTATGTGCATCTGCACACGTATTTATATGTATGCACACACAGGGCTCCCCCCCACCCCCAGACAGGGTTTCTCTGTGTAGTTTTGGTGCCTGTGCCACTGCAACCCAGGGCTTGTTTGTTTGTTTGTTTGTTTTTAAGCAAGCCTATTTCTGTGGAGAAGGGAAGTAGGACCCTGGCTGTGCAATATGCAATCAAGGTGTCCTGGAGAACCCATCTTCCCTAGGCATTCACAGCAGCTGTCTTATAGCTCACCACACAGGCCTGAGTCTTCTGGGCAGGCTTCTCCCAGGAAGTCAGTGGTCTCAGCCTGGTTCGCTATGCACAGCCCAGCCCTGTTTCTGGGAGGGGGCCAGCTGGGGTCATCCTACCCCACTTCCCCCTTATTTGGAAGGCTCTTGCCCGTCTTTGTATTCAGGGCTTAATTTGAACAAGTTCAAAACCGCCTTGCAGAGTTCAAGATCATTATGACAGGCAAAAACGCAGTGAAATAGCACACCACTGCCAGTTAATTATGAAAAATCCCTTAATAGCCAACATTATTATAAATTATATACCCATTATGACAGGAACAATTGAACTCTCTGTTTTTCTTGCCCAGCATTGGAGCTCTAAACAATACTGTCTTGTTGGGGAGAATGACCTGGATGTACTTGGAGGCTAGTTAGCAGTTCCCGTGGGCTACCTTTGCTGACCACAGGGACTGTGGACCTCTGAGGATACCCTGCTTCTGGGAGATGTGAGGCAGTGGGCTGGCCAGGTCTAAGAACCAACCTTGTCTCATACCCACCATCTTCTCCACTGCTATGGCTACAAGAATCTTCCCTACAAGGCCTTCCAACGACCTCTTCCCTGTTCCTCACTCTTCTCCCTACCTATACCTGGAAAGAATGCCTCTAAGCAACCTCCCTTATTTAACCTTCTTATAGCTCCAGACCTGTGGCCTATGAATCCCTTCTGTTTTTACTTGCAGTCAGATAGATAAAGTAAGGGAAAACTTGGGAAAAAAAACAAACAAACCAGAAAAACAACAACAACGAAACATGTATACTATGGAATTCCTTCCAGACCAAGATGTGAGATAGAGAACACAGGTCCTCCCTTAACTCAAAAATGTTACTATGAAGCTGGCCACGGAGGCAGATTCCTGTCATCCAAACACTTGGGCAGCAGAGGCAGAAAGAGTAAAGTGAGTTCAAGGTGAGCCTCAGCTGCAAAGCAAGACCCTGCCTCAAAAAAGGCAAGAAAAAAACAATTAAAGGGTCACTGAGCCCAAAATCTCCTGTGTGAAAGACACAGGCTGTGGCTAACCCATGTAGGGCTAACTTAGCAGGCCTGAGATAGCTCTGGACTCTGAAGGTTGGCTGTATCCAGGATGTCAGGTGTGTGCAGGGGACAACACCAAGCCTCGAAGAAGCCACCGACAGAGAGTCCCTCAAATTAGCTTTCCAGTTATGCAGACTGTTCCCTGTCCCCTTTATCCCAGGGTCCAAGAAGGTTCTGGGCTGAGAGTGGCACCCAAATTAGATCCAAGACACTCCCTCCTCCCTCCCCACCTTAAGGAACTGGCTCTCATATAGCCCAGGTTAGCCTTGAGCTTGTTATGTAGCCTAGGATGGCCTTAAACTTTTCACCTTCCATCTCTGGAGTGCTAAGATTACAGGGTGTGCCATTACACCCTTTTATTTGGTGATGGAGAATTGAACTCATGGCTTCATGCCTGCTAGGTAGGCACTCTGCCAATTGAGCTACATCCCCAGTCTGAGAGACTGTCTTTAAGAAAAAGAATAAAGGGGTGGGGAAAGTTGGAGAGACAGTTTAGTGGTTAAGAACAGTGGCAGCTCGCTGGGCGGTGGTGGCAAACGCTTTTAATCCCAGCACTCGGGAGGCAGAGACAGGCAGATCTCTGTGAGTTCGAGGCCAGCCTGGGCTACAGAGCAAGATCCAGGACAAGCACCAAAGCTACACAGAGAAACCCTGTCTCGAAAAACAAAACAAAACAAAAAGAACAGTGGCAGCTCTTCCAGATGACCCAACTTCAATTCCCAGCACTCACATGGTGGCTTACAACTGTCTGTAACTCCAGTCTCAGGGGATCCAACATCCTCTTCTGGCCTCCGAGGGAACCAGGCATGCATGTGGTCCACAGACATACAGGCAGGCAAAACAGCTGTCTACATGAATGACCACATCAATGACCAGTGTGGATGACCCCTAAGAGGGCAGTAGGAACACAAACACCTTGACAGTGACCGTCAGCTCTCTAGACCTACGACCCCCTCAACAAGAGGGGAACCATGTCTGGTACCGGAAACCTAGCTAACTGCTCAGTGCTAGTGAAGTCATGCTTATTGGAGGAAAATCTACAACTACGAATTGACTAAACCAGCATAATCCCGACAACAATCTATAAACATTTGTCCCTATACCCACGGATAAACGTAGTCTTCACCCCTCATCAAAGAGAGGCAACAGAAACCATTAAGGAAAACCATAACCAGTCAAAATGCAGACTTGTGGAGCCCAGTCCCAGCAGATACATCTACAAAACACTCCCACAGTCAAGGCTCAGAAAACATTGCAGAAGATGGGGTGGAAAGATGGTAAGAGCCAGAGGAACAGGGTGTTTGCTGTGAGGTTTTGTCTCTTAGTAAAGTCAGAATCTACACCGATAAAGTCTCACCAACATGACCGCCCAAACTCAAGCTGAACAAGTACCACACCAATGCACATACCAAAATGGACATATACATATATACATGCAATAACAGTTGTGATATTTTATTTGTGCTCTAATAAAGCCAACCATTATATTAAACAGAAGTCAGGCAATGGTAGCACATGCCATTATTTCTATCACTTGGTAGACAGGGATCTGTCTGGATCTCTGTGCGTTCAAGGCCACACTGGGGAACAGAGCCTGGCATGGTGACACACGCCTTTAATCCCAGCACCAACCATAGAGGTCTGGAGGGCTGTACAAACAGACAGGAAGTGACAGAGCTGGGCAGGAAGAGGAAATGATGTAACTGGGCTGAGAGCGCGAATGAGAGACCAGAACAGACAGAAGGGCATATAGGCATGGGTATACAGGAGTAGCTTTTTTTTTTTGGAAGCTGAGGAATTGGTGAGGTTAGCTGTGGCTTTCCCTATTTCCCTGATCTCTCAGGTTTCACCCCTGTATCTGGCTCCTTGTTTTTTATTTAATAAGACCATTTAGAAATTCATCTACAGCCGGGTGGTGGTGACGCACACCTTTAATCCCAACATTCGGGAGGCAGAGACAGGCGGATCTCTGTGAGTTCGAGGCTAGCCTGGTCTACAAAGCAAGTTCCAGGAAAGGAGCAAAGCTACACAGAGAAACCCTGTCTCGAAAAACAAAACAAAAGAAAACAAAAAAAAAAAGAAATTCATCTACAAACAATTAGTGAAAAAAGAGGCCGTGAATTTGAAGAAGAGTGGGGAGGGGTATACGGGAAGTTTTGGAGGGAAGAAAGAGAAGAGAGAAATGTTGTAATTATATTGTGATCTCAAAAACAATTCTGAAAAGAAAAGAATACAGTGTTCAAGACGCCTTCAGAAGGGCCTCAGGCAAGGCATGCCCGCTCTGTTCTGCTTCTGGCAGTCACCTAGAGGCCTTATGGTCTCAGAGCTTGCCCAGGTAAGAGGCACCTGCCCTGGCTTACTCCTTCCCGCTACAGCAAGGACTTTGTAATGGCAGAGCCTCAGCCTGTGTGTTGGTTTGAATGAGAAATGTCCCCCATAGCCTCTGGCATTTGAAACTTGGCCCCTGGTTGGTGGATCTGTTTTGGGAGCTTTAGAGGATGTAGCCTTGCTGAAGGAAATACCTCACTGGGTGCTGGCTTTGAGAGTAACACAACACCCTGTTTATTTCCAGTTTGCACACTCTGTTTTGTGCTTGGAGCTTAAGAGGTGAGAGAGTTCAGCTTTCTGCTCCTGCTGCCATGCTGCTCACCATGCCTACCTGTTGCGGTAACACCCGCGTTATCGCTAACCGATCACCATGTCCTGGTTAGCGATAACCGTTCACCATGTCCAAGTGAAGGACTGTGGATTAAAGAACAGAGACAAAAGACAGCGAGTCATTCACCAAGGCAGAATGCCGAATGCCAAATGCCATTTATTGAAGGAGGGAGGAACCTTAAATACAGGCTTACAGCACAATGGAGGATCCCTGGAGGGCAGAAGTTCGCTACACAATGTTCTACATTCTTGCATCTAAGCTGTTTACACCAAATGCAGGATACAGGAACAAAGAACCTCCGGTGAAGAACCTCCGGTGATCGGTGATCGGTAGGTGAGAAGGAAACCGGCAGGGAATCAACATAGGGAGGACATCTGGTCAAGGTCAGCAAGCAGGCAACAGTTTACTCAAATGGTAGGCCGGGGCCCACAACTACCCAGCATGGCAGACTCACCCCTCTGCATCTGTAAGTCCAAACAAACGCTTCCGTAAACTGCCTTAGTCATGCGTTTGATCACAGCAACAGACAAGTAACTAATGTGGTGTGTATTAGAATTACTGGGGGACCACAGAAGTCCAAACAAAGGCCAAGGCTGAGGATAGAGCTGGTTGATAGAGAGCTTGCCTAGCACTCCACAAACCAGGCCTGGTGGCTCCCACCTGTAGTCCCAGAACTCATGAAGTTGGCCTGGCTGGTTCTTCAGCCAACGGTTTTATCTAAAACACTCAGGTGATTGGGACACATGGGCAAGGCACAGAGCCCACGCTGAGTGAGAGCCGAATGCTGTCTTTCGGTGCTTCCCACCCCACTACCTTTTGCCTCTTTCTCACAGAAGACCTTGATTCCTGACCACTTGTGGGCCTGACCTTCTAGAACATTCCCTCCTCTTGTGGAAACACTTCAGCTACCAGCAATGGGCACGTTCCCTGGGGGGAGGGGGAATACTGAACTCTGCATCGTTAGTGGTGGCCTGACCGTGGCCCAGTAGGTAAGTGCTGGATCCAGCCTGGATCTTCAGGGCTGCAAAGCAAAGGCATTTTTCCCAGAGCCTGCTGTTCTTGAAAAGCAGTTACTGGTTAGTAAATATAAGCCATGCTTGGGGCACAGGCTCAGGGCCTATTCACTCATTAGTTACTGTGTATGTGATAATCTCATAATCCTATATGAGATGTTTCAGTTTTGTTTAAAATCAAAAGTAACTAGGGTTGGGGATGTAACTCAATGGCTAGAATGCCAGTCTAGTGTACCAGAGGCCCTGGGTTGGATCCCCAGAATCCTATAAGGTAGGGTTGGTAGGGGCACACAGGGCTGCAATCCCAGTTACTTCAGAGGCCAGAGTTGGAGGACCAGGACTCATCAGGCTAGCTCCAGGCTCACCAGGCCTACATCATGATAATAGCAAGTAGGTACCGACAAATCCAGTCTGAGGGATGTGGTTCATATGTCAATACACTTGTCAAATATGTTTTAAATTATTTATGGGAGTATGGAAAGATGGACGTGTCCATTGTCTGCAAGAGTCACAATGCTGCCTGTGTACAGCGCCAAGCTGCCTGTGTACAGCACCAGGCCCCAGAGGATGCTGGTGACTCTGTCCTCTGTCCCTTCCATGAATGTGGTCTTACGTCAGAGGGGATGAGGACAGGGAGTGCTTCTGATGGGCTTTCTGCACACCAGGCTCTGGGGCAAACAAAAGCATGAAGCCAGCCCTGGCCTGGCTGGAAAGGAAGACATACACACAGGAAGTCCCAAGCAAGGCGGGACAGGATGTGCTGTCCACTGTCATCAGCTTTCTTACCTCCGCCCATCTCTGCTTGGTCATGTCCTGCTTTGCAGGTCAATGGACTGTTTCAGAGATTAGAATTCTTTAATAAATAATTCTTTCGTTGGTTTTCTTCCTTTCTGCAGCCAGTGTTTACAATTCAGACAGATTTGTTGTTTCTGAGCATTTGCTTTAACCGTTTCTGAGGATTCCACTTGGGGAGAGAGCATTCAGGAGGGACTGCCAGGTGTCCACCTGGGACTGTATGCCAGGGAGCAGGAGACAGAGCGTGGGATGTGGTTTTTGTCCCAAATAGAACTGTCTAGATTTTGTGCCAAGTGTAAGTATTAGTGATTTATTACTATTAGATGACTTTGCAAAGCTAGATGTGGGGGCCACTGAGATGGTTCAGTAGGGAAAGGTCACCAAGTTTGATGTCCTAAGTTTGATCTCTGGGACCCACAAGGTGGAAGGAGAGAACCAACTCCTGTAAGTTGTTCTCAGACCTCCACACTTGCTCCAGGGTGTATATGCCCTCCAAAATTAATTAGAGCTAAAAACAAATATTAACAATAAAGAAGTTGGGTGTGGTGGAAGACATTGCCTATAATCCCAGTACTGGGGAGGCTGAGGCAGGAAGATGCTAATTTTAAGGCCAGCCTGAGCAACATGGTGAGACTCTGTCTCAAAACACAACAGCCACATAGCAGAACCCAACCAAACCAAACAAGCAATTGAACAAAACCCCAATGGTTCTGTGCTGAAGAGTGGGTCCAGCTTCCGTCTACCTGTGCCTTCCTCTAGCATGGTGGTTCTCAACCTTCCTAATGCTTCGACCCCTTAATGCAGTTCTTCATGTTGTGGTGACCCCCAACCACAAAATGACTTTTGTTGTTACTTCATAACTGTAATTTTGCTACTGTTAGGAACTGTAATGTAAGTATCTGTGTTTCCCAAGAACTGCTGGTCTAGAGGCATACATCCATCTTTACCAGGTATATTCCCCAGACAGTCTCACAAGGTAGCCTAGGAAAGCCTGGAAGTCACGGTAATACTCCTGTCTTATGACAAGCAGCTACTACCAATGCCTGGCTTTACTGTACATCTTTCCAAAGACCATTTGTGCATCTGTAAACACAATTTTTTGGGGGGGAGCGGTTTGAGACTGGGTTTCATTGTGTAGCTCTAGCTGTGCTGGAGCTCTGGAGACCAAGCTGGCCTCGAACACACAGACATCCACTTGCCTCTGCCTCCCAAGTGCTTGGGCTAGAGGCATGCACCACCACTGTCCCACCTGCAATTTTTTTTTTTAATTGAGGTAAGCAGGGTATAGTGGCATACACCTGTAGTCTTAGCAACCAAGAATCAGAGGCAAGGGATCAAAAGTTCAAGCCATCCTCAGCTACACAGTGAGTGAATGGCTAGCCTGGGTTACATTAAACCCTGTGAAGTTTAGTATAGTGGGGCTAGAGATGCAGCTCAATGGTTAGAATACTTGTCTAGCACTCACATGGGTTCATTCCCAAGGACCAGAGTGGGGTTGGACCTGTAGCATAATGTCCATTGTGGTCAACCCTTACCTACCTTCCTTCCTTCCTTCCTTTTTTTTTTTTTTTTTACATCTTTAAAGATTTATTTTGTTTTATATTTTATGGGTATGGATATTTTGCCTGTCCGCACATCTGTGCACTACATTCATGCAGTGCCTCTAGAGGCCAAAAGATGGCAAAGGAGCCTTGGAACTGGAGTTACAGAAGATTGTGAGCTGCCGTGTGGGTGCTGGGAATTTAACCTAGGTCCTCTGGAAGAGCAGCCAGAGGCTGGTGTGGTGGTTTACACATTTAATCCTAGCACTTGAGAGGCAGCAGCTGGTGGATCTCTGTGAGTTCAAGGCCAGCTTGATCTATACAGCACTTTCCAGGACAGCCAGAGCTCCTGGAACAGAGAAACCCTATCTCAAAACCAACCAAACAAAAAAAGGTAGCCAGTGCTTAACCACTGAGCCATGTCTCTAGCCCTCCAAAAGTTCTTTCTTCACTTGCTTTCTATCTTGATCTTTTATGTTCAGGTGCCTCTTCTTTTTCAACAGCTGGATGGTGAACCATCATTCTTCAACTAGACACTATATTGACACAATTAAGGTTGCTTTTAATATTCTGTCTTTTATTAGAAAATAATATTTACAGAGCGCAACTTCCCACTCTTCAGGAATAGCACAGATGGATGTGCATCTGTGTGGAGTGTGATTGGCCGAGAGTGGGGACTGGGGGGTACAGGTCGAGAGTGGGGACTAGCAGGTACAGACTTGCTGCAGAGTAGAGGCCAATTGGACTGAATCTGTCAGAAATTCCAATCCGTGTCCCTTCTCCCAACATTTCTGGAGTGTTCCCAGGGTGTGGAAAGTTGTCTCCAGTCCTGAGAAAGAGGGACACACCAATGCCAGGATCCTGCAAGGAAGGGAGGCTCGGGGTTCAGAGGAAAAGGCAGATGGACCACCAGTGTCAAAGCTTGGGGTGTTGGGGAGCATGTGGGGAGCTCTCTGAGGTCAGGAGTCAAAGAGGGAAGAGGAGAGACACAGGTGAGCCATCCAATGGCAGCTAGGAGGCCACCCTTCAATCTTGGGGGGGACTGACTGAGGGGGTCTCCAGCTGACAGGCTGGTTAGAGAGGAAGGCAGAAGTTTTTCTCTCCATGGTGTGGAGGAGTGATTGTGCATCATTGTACACGGTCCTGCAAATAATCTAGCCTTGGAAGGCTAGGCTCAATGGAAATGTGCTTTTGAATTCAGCCAAGCATCGGTGTCCTTGGATACTTTCTTATATGAGGATTTATGTGTCTCCCTGAAGGTTGGGAGAGTGAGGCCTCCCTAGAATCAGGTCTTTGGTCAGTCTGGGGTAATGTTCACAGTGGTAGGTGACAGTCTTGAGTGGTCTCTGATCTCTGAGCAAATATTCATGGACATTTTTCATTCTACTCCCTGGTATATCTAGATTAGTTTTAGTATTCAAAATGGAATATGTTGTAAATAAATGTACATCATAGAAGAGGGAGGGAGCTGAGAGAGGAGAACAGGGAGCGAAACAATTAAAAGTCATTATGTAAATGTATGGAAAACCAAGCAATTAAAAATTTAAAAATAGGGGAAGACAGCCACCCGCACCTGATGCCATTCTGCTCAGACAGGGTCTAGCCAGCCCAGGTTCTTAGGCCCTCAACGGCAGGAAGACAGCCATGGGTCTGCCCAGCGCCTTGCGGTGCCGGGCATGTGGGCCTTATTATGATAAGGAAATATGTGGTGGAGAAATGGGAGAGAGAGAGAGAGAGAAGCGGAATGGTTCCTGCGCTTTAGAAAGACTCAGAAAGTAAGAAATGAAGACGGTGAGGAGTGGGCAGATGTTGGAGGTCTGCTTGCCACCCGGGGACATGGTGATGGCCAGATGGGCTTCTGCCAAGGGGTGTATCTGGGCACCTGGTACTACAGTAGCCAGGGTCTGTGTTGATGTCCATGGCTCCTGTTGCCAGCGAGGGTCATGCTAATTCCAGTGGGCTGGGCTGTCTCCTGCGGCCCTGTTTGGGTCCGTGAGCCGTGCTGTCATTGGGGCCTTACCGATCTGGGCAGCTTTTGCCTCCACCTGGGGCCATGGTGACAACCAGGCCTAGGCTGCTGCCGAGGACCATGTCTGGGCCATGGTCCTACCACAGCCATGGTCTATTTCGATGCCCATGTCCCATGGTGCCACCAAAGGCCACATGAAGCCCGGGGTCTGGACTGCAACCTGTGGCCTTGTTGGTGTCCAGGGGCCATGCTGCTGCCAGAGCCATCCTGATCTGAGTGGCCGGGGCTACCACTTGGAGCTAGCATGTCTAGATTGAGGGCCATACAGAGGCCCAGGATCTGGTTGGAGTCTGGGGGCCATGCCATAGCAAGGACCACACAGATAAGGGTGGCCTGTACTGCCCGAGGCCATGGTGTCATCTGGACCGAGGCTGCTGCCAAGGGCCATGTCTGGGTCCATGGCCCTATATCGTCCAGGGTCCCGATTGACATAGGTGGCTCCTGTTGCCACTGAGAGCGCCATGAAGATGCTCAGGGTCAGATTAGCCACCTGAGTCCAGATTGGTGTCCGAGGGCCAGGATGTATCCAGATCTGAGTAGCCTGTATTGCTACTCATTGTCATGGTGACTTCGGGGCCAGAGCTGCAGCTGAGGGCCATGTCAGGATCCTTAGCCCAGCTGCAGCTGGGGTCTGTGTTGATGTCTGTGGCCTATGTCACCTCAGGAGGGCTTAGGAACCATGCAGATGAAATCAGAGGGCCATGCTGAGCCTGCCCCACCCTTTCGCTGGCTGTGGGAAAGCTGGCTTTGCCTCTCACTGGACACCACAGCAAGAGAGCTGGCCTCTGCACTCTAGGGAGAGATGGCCCCTACCCCTCAGGCCCTACCCCTCACCACAGGCGAGGGTGAACCAACCCTGAGGGCATGCATGAAGGGAGCTGACTTCGCCCTCTCGCCGAGGATGGTAGCCCCAGTGGCTAACCAGCTTGGCTACCACCCAGGCCCACAGGCTGGCTTTGGGTTGACCTACCCTCGCATCTACCCAATCTAGGACCTGCTGGAACTCGAGAAGGGACTGGTTCTATGGAATGATACCTGCAAGATTCCCAAGACTCGGGGGCGACCACAGGATATCCCAGAGGAGTTCTGGTGAGAATTCAATAAGGATGGTGTTCCAGAAACCAGAAGCCATGAACCAGACCAGTGACTCATTGCAATGAACATTTGCCAGTAAAGCTGTTGGGACAAAGGGGTGTACTGCATGGCACACAGAAGCCCCCAGTGCCACCAGGACGCGTGAAGAGGTGGTGGAGAGGAGGGGAAGAAGAAGCGAAGAGGTTTTTCTGTTGTTTGTTTTGTTTTGTCTTTTTAGGTTTTTGTTTGTTTGTTTGTTTTTTGCTCTTGTTTGCTTGCTGCTCACTTTGTTTTGTTTTTCTTTTGGGGAGGGGGTGAGGCAGGGATGAGGGGAGGATTTGGAGGGACCCGAGAGGTGAGCAGAATTGGGGTGAGCAGAATTGGCCTGCATGATGTGAAACTCCCAAAGAGTCAATAAAGAAGTTAAATTTAAAAATACATTTATTTATGTATTTATATAATATTTGTATATATTAAAGAAAATAATGCAAGGTGTAGTTCAGCTGGTAAGTGTTACCCAGCATGCATGAAGTCCTGGGTTATTGCTGGCACCTTATAAATCTGTCAGGGTGCACTCCTGTAATGCTAATTAATACTGGAAAGGCAGAGATAGCAGGCTGAGGAATTCAAGTTCATTCTTGGTTATACAACAAAGTTCAATGCCAGCTTAGGCTATATTAGGCTGTTAGTTTTTTTTTTTTTTCGAGACAGGGTTTCTCTATGTTTTGTGCCTTTCCTGGAACTCACTTG
>CABHPP010116697.1:0-48142 GCA_902168425.1 Peromyscus attwateri | reverse complement strand
CCTTTAAAGCTGACAATTTGATTATTGCTACTTTGGTTTTCTGTTAAGTAAACTGTAGTTCATTAAAATGACAGTCTGAACAGATGGGCTTTGAGACACCATGGTGGCAGTTTACTGTGTAAAAGCTGTGGTCAAACACCACAGAGAGTTACTGAGAACTAACCTTAAAGAAATTATACTGTAGAACACAACGTCCTGAGACTTTTATTTATTGCATTAGTTTTCTTCTTCTTCTTCTTTTTTATTGAAAATAGATTCTTCTCTAATATAATACATCCCACCACAGTTTCCCCTCCCCACTATCCTCCTAGTTTCCCCTACCCCTCTCCTCTCCCCAGATCCATCCACTCCCCCTCCATTTGAATCAAAGTTCAGCCTCTTAGGAAATTCTGTTGCTTCGGGGAATTATGGTTTCAAAAGAATAGACATTCTTTTTATGAAACAGATGTCACAATAAAATTTGTCTTCAATTTCTAGATTTCTGAGCACATTTGTTATAGTGTTTATATCTAGCCTGGCATTTGACCTGATTCTAGTTTGTAGAACCTAAGTGGAGTTTAGGTCCACCATTGCTCACAGTTTTCTAATTGTATTAGATGAAGTGTAACCTTGTGTGAGGAATGACGCTCAGGGAAAACTGCATGAGTTGTTTCCGCTGTTGTACTTAAACAAATAAAACAGGAC
The DNA here is from genome assembly GCA_902168425.1 of Peromyscus attwateri. Taxonomy (NCBI): domain Eukaryota; kingdom Metazoa; phylum Chordata; class Mammalia; order Rodentia; family Cricetidae; genus Peromyscus; species Peromyscus attwateri. The sequence goes on along the minus strand of CABHPP010116697.1, from coordinate 47,458 downwards.
CAGTTCTTGCTGACTTTCTGTTGTGCATAATGTACCTTTAAAGTTATTACTTTATAATAATCTCAGGAAGTTTTCTAATTGTACATATTCTTTGCTTGGAAAATAAGCTCTTTTATAAATCTTTTGGATTTGTTATGTGGTCATTACCTGTTGACAAATAAACTTGTGTTCAACTTTCAGTTTTTGACTGTATCCGTACTCAAGTCATTTTGACATGTTTCTTCTGGAACTTTAATTTGTGTGCAAGTAAACTATTTGATATTTAAAGAGGCTTTTTAAACAGAGTGATTTCATAGTCTGGTTGCTATTTCTGTCAGGAAAGCTTTCTTTGAGATACCAGATGTGAATTAAATTCTCCAAGGGAAATCAGTGCTGTTTCTTGGTTTGTCACAGAACAAAATGCCAAAGAAAAATGATAAGAAAACAAATTGCCCAAGATGATATATTTGCCATGACGGAAGTTGGAGGCTTTATCTACACAAACAGATTAGATCAATTTGGAACTTAAAATTCTGATTTAATTTGCCCTGCTTTCTATGTCTGGGGCAGACCGATGTGAATTCTAATCCTTAATGTCCTATAAAATGGATGGCACAAGGCTTCGCTCTTGTACTTTGTCTCCAGGGTATGATCAATAATTTTCTTTTACTTTGTTCTGACTTTCAAAATAGAATCTGTCAACTTGGCTTCCTGCTGTATTTTATGCCTCATTTTGAAAAAAAGAAAGAAAACAATCTTTAGTCAAATGAAATTTTAAAACTGTTTATTTCCAATGATGCTTTGTCTATTGTAGTTAGCTTTTATTTTTCATTAAATGAATGTACCATCAGCTAGTCTGAAGCACAGTGAAAAATCTTTGTTATTTAAATGACAACAGGATAGATACTATGTGCAGATAAGCAGGATATTTTGAAGACTCTAAGTTTGTGCTAACATTTTAAAAAGAAAATGATTATTTAAAGTAATGGGGTTCAACTGAAAGCTTGTTAACTAAAATTTGGTTGATTGATAAATAAGTATGATAAATAATTTTATACATGCTATTTATAGCTTAAAGTAGAAAGACTATGTCACATACCAAGAAGTATTTTGAGTTCATTAGAATATGAAAATATTAAGTATCTTAGATAATATCAAATATCATATATGAAGACCTCACTCAGATAAAAACTAATCCTCATTTTTATTGTAAGTGACATGCTTCATTCAGATTCTCCCAGTTTATATCCTGAGGTAATAGACCAATGTTAAATATAGTATAATTAAATTGCTTATGAGAACTGTACTTAGTATCAATCAATTTTGAGTGAAGAATTGTTTGTTCTAAATGCCACTTCAAATACACTGATATCTGATAACACAATAAATTCCTAATATACTTAGGAATTGTCTGAAGAATCCACATAGATATAAAAATTCTCAGATATTCAAGTATTTTTGAGGAATGGCATGATATGTGATGGTCTCCCCCCCCCACACACAGTACCTATCCTTCTGTATGCTTCATATAATCATGAGATTAGGCATCATATGAAGTGCAGTCTAAATAGCTTTAATGTTATATTTTTACAGCAATGATAACAAGAATATTTATATGTTCTATTCAGATAAATATTATTTTCAAGTATATTTTTATGCATGTGGGTACACTAACCATAGGCAGAGCAGGTCACTTTTAAGATGAATACATTGTTAATAGAATAACTAAGTATAAAATCAAAGAAATATAAATGACTCTGCATTTTATTTTTATCTCTTTAAATTAGTTTCTATCTTTCTGAAAACATCAGATATTGTTTTCAATTATCAATTGGGTTGTTGCTAATTTTCTTCTCTTTTTATTTTATTTGGAAGCTTTCCATACTAACCATAGGATATTTTGACCTTGACATTTAAGAGGATGCTAACATGTTGCACTTTGTCATGTTATATTATGTTATGATGGTATGTGGTGCTAGTTACTCATTTTATGCAAGGTTCAGCATGTGTCCTAGCTGATATCAAATGCACAATCCTCTGGCCTCCTCTCCCAAGTACAGAGCTAACTGGTATGTTTCGCTATGTCTAGTTAAGAAGATTCTTAATTTAAAAATATAAACATTTTTTCCCTTGGTATGTGACTCATACATACAGAATTATTATATTTTTTCATTAGGATAGGAAATATCTGGCATTAAAAATCAAAGTTATATTTATACGAGCAAAGTAGACGAAAACAGCAACAGGAACTCTGACTCACTGCCAGGCTGGGTCCTTCCCTCAATTGCAAACTATGATGACTGAAGTATGGCAGTTCTTTCTAACAGAACTATTACTTCTAATTTGTACTCAACACAAAGAATTTTGATAGAAAGAAAAGGACTGAAAACAAATACCCTTCAGAGGTGGCAACGGTTGAGAAAGGGAATTGTGTGAGGTAGCATCTGGAAGGACTAACGCTGAGAGAAAGCTTTGCTAGTCATCCCCATCATCACTGAATGGACATTGGTGAAAACGTGTCTTAATGGTGATCCTTCAGGATTGCCGTTGTCAGTTCTTCGCAAAAGAAGGTGGGGTGATTATTAAAGATACGAGCTTCTCTTTTTGAAGGGCTGTATTAGTTTGGTAAGACTGGAATCATGAAGTACAACCGATTATGTGCCTTACATATCAAATTTCTCTCTCTCATCTTTAGAACCCAGAAAATTTCCAAAGTAAATAAAGATGTTGGCAGTCTCTTGTGTCCTCCATGCTTGGATTGTAAATGGCCATCTCTCTCTGTCTACACATGGTCTTTATGTGCTCACCAACCTATGTCCTAATTCTCATTCGTATAGCTACATTTTAATTACTTATCGTTTTGAAAGCTCCATCTTGAAGTGCAGTCATGTGTAAAGTATTAAATGGGAGTATAAAACTTTAGTGCATTAACTGTAAGGCAGACACATAGCTCATCACAGTGATCTTTTGGCCTTTCTGGAGTCACTTTTGCATGTCAGCCATTTTCTGCTTGATGACATTTCTTCCAGGCCGTCTCTGACTGTGATTTATATGCCATCAGTTGTGACACTGCCTTCCCCTTACTTCCAGTTAAATTGGGTCACCTTGTGTCATCACTTTCATGCCTTCGGCTGACACTCAGGAGGGTATGTGCATCTTCTCTCAGCTGCTGCTACTGACACACTGTGGACAGAAATTTAGAATTTCAGTGACACGGTAGTGGGAAAGAGGAAGAACGGCATTCTTAGTAAGAGGATTAAAGACTATTTGCGTACAGAGCTGAGTAGGGATGAGAGGCAATCAAAGAGTCCCAAGAGCTTTCTGGCTCTGAAAGAGTTCCATCCTTGCCCTAAATACATGATTGATTTTTTAGAAACTTCTAAATCTTGTTTCTTTTTTCAAATTTATTTCTTTTTGCCTTAACTGTCAGTATGCAATATCTAATCCCCATCCATATGTATTCAAACTATATAATCCAATGGGTATTAATCTTTTAAAAATATATTAGAAAGATACATCATACCTAAGATAATCTCTTTTATTGACAACAGGAAATAGGGCAGGGCTAGTGAAACTGGGCAGCTGACACCAGTCACAGGTTTGGACTCACGATTCTAACATGTAATCTTAGATCAGGTTTTCACATATATTCATAGTTGGGTAGAACTGGAGCAGAAAGTATATATCCACCATAGTCACAACATAGAAAATACGTAGTTGTAAGTACCATAGTTTGAAGGAATATAATAACTTGACAAAATGAATTATTTTAAGATTATTAAATTTCCCTCTTTAGTACCAACCTTGAGGTTTTAATTTAAATTTACCACCTACATCTGACTGATCAAGAAGCATAGAGAGGTGGTTTGCTATGTTATGGATGAGGCTTTGCCTAAATGCCATGTTACCTCTAAGTGATGAATACTGGTCTCTGTATATCATAGAGATCATCATCGATATGCTATATGCACATATATTTATAAACATAGTTTAAGTCAATTAAATTATGAATATTAACAACAATTCCTAAATATTCACACATTTACTAATATAAATTTTGAAGTAACAGTAAACTACAAACTAATACGTTATATCTAGGGATATACTAATGATTTTTGTCAACAATTTTTAAATATTTATTGATATAATTCACAATATTAGAGATAGGGCAGTTGGAAGATCTGTCCTTTCTATGTCTCTATTTATTTTTTATTTCTATTTCTTACATTAATAGTGCAAGAAAGAAACAAAAATATGATCATTTGATATTTACAAAATAATAAAACTTGTAAATAAAATTATGCAAAAAATATCAGTAATTTAATAATAAAGACCTACCTACTTACTTGGCAAAAAATATTGAAGGTTTCAGTAAATTATAAGGAATAGGCAAGTAAAGCAAAAGTTACATGTATATATGTATGTATGTATGCATATATGTATGTATGTACATATGTATGTATGAATCTTACAGTTGTTATAAAGAAAATGATATTCCTGTGACTGGGGTTTTAACATGTTCCTCCACCTCTTCTTTGCTCTAACCATATGAACTACTGGGAGTTTTGGAATTGAAGCCTTGCTCTTTCAAGCTTCTGTAGGCTTCTGTTAAATTGCTTTTCCTGCTGTTTTAAACTAGTGACCTTTTTATACCCCTTTACCCTCTCAGCACAAATTTACCCCTTTTCAAAATTTTCCTTGACTCCCTCAGAGTTAGTAAAGTCATTCTATGAGACCCCCTTTCTATATCATTCTGGAAATTGAATTGTAATTACATTTTTAATGTCAGTTCTTTCCCAACTGAATAGGTTACTTTTGAGGGCAAGGACAAAACATTAATCACTGTATTCCTGGAAACTCACATGGTGATTGGTCAATTATAAAACTTAAATACAGGCTTTTAAAGATATAAATAAATCCACAAGAATTTATTGAAGCTTGCGGTTTGTCTCTTCAAAAATCTCTATACTGCTTCGCTCTATAGTTATGTGGGTTATTTGATCTTCATATGTATAACATCAGTTTTGTCTCTGACATTTTAGGTGAAAGATTAAATATTGACTACCATGAGCTAATGGGGGGACTGGTGTCATTCTTCTCAAAGTCAATACTGGTTCCCTTTAGATAACCTATTGTCTTGTACATTATTTCAAATTTATTAACCTAGCATGATTGTTACCCAGTAGAAAATATTCTTCAGAGTACAATGTAAGCACAAAGCTATGCATTCAAAAAGATACTTGACAAACAATTTGCAAAATCAGCTTGGCAGAACACCACTTTTTCACTGGTAGATTGATTAAATTATTTAATGTAAATCTAGAAAAAGCCATTTATAAAATATGAGAACTAAGAAGAAATCATTGGCCAGGTAATTTTTTTGTCTGTATGAGCTTTTTGTTGTATTTAATTGCTTGATTAACAATTAATTAATTCATTCATTTTAAGATAAAGTCTCATTATGTAGCTCAGCTGGCCTGGAGTTTGCTTTGTGGTCCAGGCTGTCCTTGAATCTGTGACCTTGCTACCTCAGGTAACTGCATACTGGGCTGGCAGGTGTGCACTACTGTGCCTTGCTCAATACAAGCTTATTGGAGGATAATACTGTCCCATGGTTATATCTTGGAAGCAGAGCAGATATGCAGATATTCTTTGTTTTGTCATACCTCTGTTGTTGGAGCATGGACTAGACAACCTCTAAGGGCTGACTAATCTCCTGCACATGGTGTAAAACTCTATGTTCCCACATGCTCTCCTTCCTCCCACATTCGTGCAAGAACAATCTTCAAGAAACAAGATAAAGAGTGGTCTCTTAAAATGCACAACATTCTTTACCTTTTCACTGAGATGAACATTAGGCAAATGGATTTTTTTTGTTATATATGCACAACTCTTATAAAATGAACTGTGTGTTTCTTTTCTTTCTTCCTACATTTTGCACAAAATGAGCACCTTTGCATTATTTGTGTGGAGTGAGTAGAGAGTAGCAGTTGCTTTCAGAAAAAAAATGCTTAAAAGTAAAAAAGAGAAAATAGATTACCATATTAGTTTTTGTAGCCCAGAACTTTGGCTTGATTAGTTTTGAAAAATCTGAAAAATGCAAACCCTCTTTTTGGGGACAGATAGGAGGAGTGAGGGAGCTAGACATCTTAGAATAAATTATATTTTCATAGTCTAAGTCTGCTTCAAAAGCATACAAATAGACTTCATTGATTAAAAAAATACAACATGATTCTCTTTCATACCAAGCTGATACTTGAATCTAAAAGTCTGAATAAAATTCCAAATGAAAGTTCAAATTGTTCAGAAAAAAAATACTGAAATATTCACTGTTACTGTTTGTTTTTCTTTTTTCTTTCTTTCTTTTTTTTTCCTCTTTGCTCTTTTGGCTCTTTGCTCTTGGGGGACCGACCACCCAGCTCCCAAATAATCACACACACACACACACACACACACACACACACACACACACACACTCTCACCACACACACGGAGCCTTATTCTTACTTATGCCCGGCCTTAGCTTGGCTTGTTTTTAGCCAGCTTTTCTTAACTTAAATTATCCCATGTACCTTTTACATCTGGGCTTTTACCTTTCTCTCTTTCTGTATGCCTTTTCTTTCTTTCTTACTCTGTTGCTGGTTGTGTGGCTGAGTGGCTGGCTCCTGAAGTCCTCCTCCTTTCTCTCTCGTTCCTAAATCTTTCTCTCTTCCTCCCAGATTTTCCTTCATTGTATCTGCCTGTCAGCCCCACTTATCCTTTCTCCTGCTTTGCTATTGGCTCTTCAGCTCTTTATTAGACCACCAGGTGTTTAGACAGGCAAAATAATACAGCTTCACAGAGTTAAACAAATGCAGTGTAAAAGAATGCAACATAACTTTGCATCATTAAAAAAATGTCCCACAGCACAAATAAATGTAACATATTTTAAAATAATGTTCTACTACAATTCACCATTTTAGTTTTTTAACAATAGGGGACAATTTTGCAAAACTATGCCCATTGTGATATTGGTGGATGTATCTGTTTTAATATTTTTCAATATATATAAAGTCACAGCATTCATCAGCATTTATAAAGTGGTGTTGAATAGCTAGTAGGTATTTCAAAATCTTCAATGTTTAGAGATTTAATATTTTTGATTTAAGAACTTTGATGACTGACATATTTCAGATGTATTTCCAGATGCAATTCAGATCATTAAGTTTTCCTTTCTGAACATCTTATGTAATGTGCATAAATTAGGTTTAAACCTTTCATCACAAAGATATGAAAATGTCCATGGTAACTTCCTTAGCTGTATATTGCTAAGGAATATAATATAATGCTGTATACTACTCAGACTTATAGTAGGTATGGGATAATTTCCCTTAAGGGCTATGCCATCTCAACTGAGAAAGCTAATAATCCACACATCAAGACAATATGCTGAAAGCAAAGTGTAACTTTCAAAAACAGTTTTTTTCATCTTTAATTTGGTTGAATAGGTGCTTTCCACAAAAGATATATTTTCTTCCCTGTTTTCATATTTCATCAAACGTCCTCTAATGAGTAAAGCTATTCTACCTCACATTCATCGTGGTTTGAAGGTATATCAGCTTCCATAGATTTCAGTTGAAGGAATCTAGGGGCTTAGTACCCAGAAGTCCTGACCAGCTGAGATTCCCCGCTGTATAATGTCTTTATCTGCAGAAACTAGACTAAGGAGAGGGAGAAGTGGCTGCTACTTTAAATGCATTGTTATCAGGTTGTAGTGGATAGCCATTCCAGCTTTGATCTGGAAGTTCCAACCCTCATTGAGGCTTCAGTAACTCTCACACCTATAAGTCCGAGAGAGGACCCTGAAGACCCGAGATATGGATGCACTGGCTCTCTTGGTTCCTAGACCCTGGACGCCAGAGGTAGATCGAGCAGAGTTTTCCAGAGAACACCGTCAGACTGTGCTACACCTTTCCCAGACCCTGGTACCTATCCTTTCACTTGTAAGTTACCCCACAAAATAAACCTCCCTTTTAACTATGTGGAGTGGCCTTAATAATTTCACCAACATCTGGCATCCAATGTGGGACCTGAACCCACGACCCTGAGATTAAGAGTCTCATGCTCTACCGACTGAGCTAGCTGGGCATCAGTTATGTTACAACTTAGTATATATATATATATATATATATATATATATATAATCTTAGATAGAACATATTAAGTATTAGATTCAGGTTCTTTAGGATAGGACACCTTTTGGAATGATCTTTGTAACATGCCATTTACCTACGCCCTAGACTTCTCTGAATTTTAGTATGTGTTTCTTGCTTGATATTGTTTGCATTGGTTGTAGTTCCATCTTATCTAGGTCATTATCCCTCATTACTCCTGGACAATATTTGATAACCATTCCTTTGTATATAGTCTTGTATTAAATTAGAACCTTTTTATTTAGACAAAAGGGGGAGATGTAGTGGGTAGCCATTCCAGCTTTGATCTGGAAGTTCCAACTCCCACTGAGGCTTCCGTAACTGTCACGCCTACAAGGCGGGCCAAGAGAGGATCCTGAAGACCTGAGATCCAGATGCGCCAGCTCTTTTGGTTCCTTGGACCCTGGACGCTGGAGGTAGACTGAGCAGAGTTCTCCAGAGAACACCTCCGGACTGAGCTATACCTTTCCCAGACCCTGTTACCTATCCCTTCACTTGTAAGTTACCCCACAAAATAAACCTCCCTTTTTACTACATGGAGTGGCCTTAATAATTTCACCAACATCAGGTCAAGTCTACAAGGATCACAAGGAATAGGGCAAACATGACATCACCAAAGGAAGCTAATGAGAGCTCACTATCTAACTAATGAGTGGGGATCATGAACTCTTGGATCAGAACTTAAGATAATTATTACAGACTATGACAGAATGCAGACATATAAACAAAACCAGGAGTAATATGAGATAAGAGCGAATGTCTCAAAAGAAGCAGCTGACATGCAGAACCCAACAGAAAGTTTGGAACCAAAGAATACAATCTCTGTACTTGAAATTAAACAAAGAATTTTCACAGGAGAATTGATCATGAAAAAGAATAAACAAACTTTAAGAAAAGTCAAATCCGCTGAAAGCAAGACGGAATCTGTATGTTGTCTTTTAGAGAGACTTTAAGAAGTGTTCTGTGAAGTATAGCACTTTTCTTACTGGAAACAAAAGTCAAAGGATGTTAGTTTCAATACAGCAATAGAAAGGGTATTGTTCCCATCTCCACAAAATGCTGGGTAACCATGTTAGTCATAGCTTTTCTTGAACTGTTTAGAAAAGTTAGGTTTCAGGGCAAAAAAAAAAAAAAAACAATTTGAAATTGAAAGAAAATATGCACTTTCAAAAAGAAATGGAATTCAAGCCCTTGCTTCTCTGTGATAGAGCAAGAAAACAATGGCCAGCAATGCAAATGAATTCAGAATAGATATCATTTTTATCAAATTAGTAGAGGCGGAAATTAGGCTAATATGTAAATATAGAACACGCAGCCAGAACAGGTAAACAGGGAATCTGCATCCTCTTGAAGACTGTGGACCATACTGCATGCTGAGGAGAAAGACTGGGGCATAGGTGGATGCTAAAACAAGTGTTCTGTTATCACAGTCCTTGAGGAGAGCTGAGTCAGTGCAGGGTGTACTGAAACCTGCCTAACCATTTTCTCTAAAGACAGAGAGACCTGGGATCACCTTCTCTTTCCCATGCCCCAGAAGATGACCCATTAGTGGCAGGGGAAAGGAGTGGAAATCTTTTCTCTAGAGTTTTCCTGAAATTTCATGAAGGGTTGGTTTTCTTTTTCTTTCTTTCTTTTTTACATCTTTCTTTAAGATGCCTCTTTTACATGGCATCCCCATTACAGTTTCTCCTCCCTCCACTCCTCCCAGTCCCTTCCCCCACCTTCCCTCTCCCCCAGATAAATTCCCCCCTGTTTCCCTTCAGAGAGAGAGAGAGAGAGAGAGAGAGAGAGAGAGAGAGAGAGAGAGAGCGAGCAGGTCTCTCAGGGACATCCAGCGAACGTGGACTAACAAGATGCAGTACGACTGGGCACAAACCCTCATATCATGGCTGGATGTGGCAGCCCAGTAGAAGGAAACAGGTCCCAAACGCAGGCAGAAGAGTCAGAGACAGCCCCCACTCCAATGGTTGGGAATCCCACAAGAACACAAAGCTATACATGTATGTATCTGACTTAGCTCAGACTCATACAGGGTCCATGTTAGTTGATTCAGTTTCTGTGAGTCCTTATGAGCCCTGCTTAGTTGATTCTGTGGGTCTTGTTCTCTTGGTGTCCTCATCCCCTCTGGCTCCTACAATCCTTCCTCCCCATTTCTGCCAGGTTCCCCTGGCTCTGCCTAGTGTTTGGCTTTGGGTCTCTGTATCTGCTCCCATCTGTTGCTGGATAACACCCCTCTGATGACAATTGGGCTAGTCATTGTTCTATGAGTGTAGCAGATTATCATTAGGAATCATTTCATTGACTTTTGTTTTTTCCAGTCATGTTTGGTTCTATCTGGGGTCTCTGGCCTGGCCTGTCTCTAGTGCCTCGCCATCCAGATAGTGTTAGGAATTGGCTCCCTCTCAATGCATGGGCCTCAAGTTGGATCAGTCATGGGTTGGCCACAAATTCTGCACAACCATTGTTCCAACACATCTTGCAGGCAGAACAGAACTGGAAACCTCCTAGATGTCCCTCAACTGAAGAATGGATAAAGAAAATGTGGTGCATTTACACATTATACTCAGCTGTTAAAATAGTGACATCATGAAATTTTCAGGCAAATTGGTGGAACTAGAAAAAGATCATTCTGAGTGAGGTATCCTAGACCCAAAGAGACAAATATAGAATGTATTCATATAATGTCCATTTACAAGTGGACAATAGCTGTTTAAGTAAAGGTCAATCACACTACAATCCACAGACCCAGAGAAACTAAATAACAAGGAGGGCCCTGAGGGGGGTAGTGGTGTGGCTTTTCCTGGAAAGAGGAAATAGAATAGATATTGAGGGATGACTGGGGAGAGAGATGACTGGAATTGGGAGACATTTGACAGGGATGATGTAGAGACCTAGGGCAGTGGAAACTCTCTGGAATCTGAGAGAGGCCCTAGCGAAGTTTCCTAGTAATGGGGACTATAAGACCCAAACTGGCCATCTCCTATAACCAGGCAAGGCTCTTAGCAACTGGACTGGGACATCAACCTAGCTACAAAACTTTTGACCTATAATCTGTCCTCCCTGAAAAGGCTAGTTTTCTAGAGAGGTCTTCTCAGCTCTTCTCCTCCATCTCTGATTCCCGTACACTGGCACATCAGAGCATCCCTATGCATTTGCTCTCAATCTAGTGGTCTTTCTTCTTAGCTCAGTGCTTGCTAGCTTAGTGGGAGAGGTTCATGAGGTGGGGAATAGCCAGAGTCATCAACCTTGGTGTCAGAGGTGAGACTTTCTCTGCCGTCTGATAATCTCCTAGTATATTGGCAAATACTATATCACTGTGTGTGAGGTGCTCAGTATCACACAGATGTTGTTACTGTGGAGGTCCAGGAACCCCTACCACACAAATGCCAATGTAAAATTATTTAGTTTTGCATTAATTAAGAGATTTTTTTTTACAGTTTCATTACTAATAAGCTAAGTCACTCTTTGATGTTTATATACCTTAAAACATATATATTCATTAAAATTTCTCTCTCTCTCTCTCTCTCTCTCTCTCTATATATATATATATATATATATATATCAATCTTTTGAGAGTTAAAAATGAAATAATGTGTGATATCCAGATGTTTTATAATTTTTAGAACAATTACCGATAAAGGTTATGGAAATTAGAATCAAATTGTTCATTGTTTGCTTTTTGAGGGATGATATCTTTCTATCTATCTATCTATCTATCTATCTATCTATCTATCTATCTATCTATCTATCTCTCTCTCTATCTCTAGCCCAGGCTGACTTGTGATTCACTCTTTACCCTTGTCTGGACTTGAACTCACATCAAACTTCCTTGTGATTTCTCAATTACAGTATAACAATGACACCTGGCTTTTAAATTCTACTATTAGAAAATTATTTGAATTCTCTGAGTTTCACGTTTTCACTAAAATGATAGGAAGCATAGGCTTAGATAATGCAACACTCAGAAAATATTTTACATATAACACTGATAATAGCACTTAGTAGTTTAATGTTAATATATTAACAGTGTTGTTCAGAGGTAGTGATGACTTCAGGAAAACTAGTTTTCAGACATGACAGAGCAGTTATACGTGAACTCATAGCAGCTCAGACTCCATGTAGAAGGCCTGTGTAGGTTATAGCCAGTCAAATACCAGCGTGGATGGGGGAGGAGTCAGGAAGTCCCATCTCTAGCTGAGGAGCAATTGGCAACTTGTGACTGCTGGAAGAGGGGGATCCTGTTTTCTTCAGGTATGTTGTCCTTAAGAAACTACCCATGATCCAGTCATTGGTCCCACACCCATGTTTATTTAGGAAGGGCTAAGTGAACGCAGTGGTTTTTAAGAAAAAAGAGAGTGCATGATGTTGGGAGCGAAAAGAATGGAGAGGAGACACGGTGGAGAAAAGGGATAGGGGTGGCATGGAATTGGTCAAACACATTATATACAATTTCAGAATTCTCAAACAATTAAAAAAAAGAGCACATGAAGGAAGTTGAGAAGAAAATGTGGTGAGGGCGATAGAAGAGAAATAAAAGAGTGGTAATGGGGCATGAATTTAATCAAAACACATCACATGCTTGCATGAAATTCTCAAACAACAACAAAATCTGGGGTAATTATTTGTATTACCTTTGTTTTGATTGCTATTATAAATAACATGATCAAAAGCAACGTTGGGATGGAGAAGCTTATTTCATCCTACAGTTCCTTGTAACAATTCATCATCACTGAAGGGAGTCAGAAGGATCTGGAGGCAGGGACCTGAAGGTAGAAACTGCAGAAGAGGAACGCTGCCTCCATACTCACGTTCAGCTTCTGTTCTTTATACAGCCTTGGCCCACTTGCCCAAGTGTGGCACTGCTCACAGTTGGCCAGGTCCTGCTTCATCACTTAGCAATCAAAAAAAAAAAAATGCCTCATAGGTATACCCATGGGCAAATCTGATGGAGGCAATTCCTCAGTTGAATTCCTTCTTTCCAGGTATCTGTAATTTGTGTCATGTTGGCAGAAACTATCCAGCACAGCAACACAGCGTCTTCTAAACATGTATAAAAAGTATTTGCATGCACAATGCTTTGGAAAGCATTTGTTTACAATGCAACAAGTGAGCCAAGGACTATGTCTGGATATACAAAGTTCTCCTTGACATTTCGAGGTTATTATCATGGAATTCCAGTACCTTGTGATGTGGAAATTACCTTTTCATGTTTCCTGCTGTAACTCTTAGGTAAGTTCCTAGATGCCAAGGTTTCACACAAGAGGTAATTTTCCTTATAAAGCTGCTATTATGCATCACCATCAATAAATATAAAGTCTCTGGGATGAAACATGACACACATTCACTCTCTTTGTGTTTCTATAGTTCAGCTGTAGCCAGATGAGCTTGGCTGGCAGCAGGTTATCTTGATGCTATCCACAGGATAGCACAAGGCCGTTTCTATTAGAATGTACATTCTCCCTAGACTAGTACCTCTTTTTCCCGGTTTCTTTTTAACATAAATTCTTTATTGATTCTTTGGGAATTTCACATCATGCACCCCAATAATGCCCACCTCCCTCTTCCTCCATATATTCCGCCCACCACTAGAACACCCACCCGAAAGAAAATTAAAAGAAAAAAATCAAAACAAACCTAAACAAAATAAAGCAAGCAAGCAAGCAAGCAAGCAAACAAACAAAAACAAAAAGGAAAACCAAAAGTCCAACCAACCAACAAACAAAACAAAAAGACAAAAACCTCTTCCTTCCTCCATCTTCCCACCTCTCCAACACCTCCTCATTCTTCCTGGTGGCCTTGGGAGCCATGGTCCTTCACACAGTGTACTCTTTTGTCCCATCAGCTTCACTTGCAAGATCTTTGGAACCAGCCACTGGTCTGGTTCAAGGCCTCTGGTTTCTGGTACACCATCATCACTGGTTCTTCATCGACACTCCTATTGGGTATGCTGAGGCCACCTTGACTCATGGAGATCCTGCTGGTCTTGTTCCACAGGACCAGTCCCTTCATGAGCTCCAGCAGGTCCTGTATGGGATAGATGTTAGGATGAACCAACATAATGCCTGGCTGTGGGCTTGAGTTGTAGCTGAACTGGTCAGTCCAGGCCACGAGGGCTGCTCTCCTCATGTGAGGGGTAGAACCAGCTCCCCTATGCCCATGCCATCAGGGTCAGTTCTCCCTCACACTTCTGTGAGGGATGGGATCATCTCTCTTAGGTGTGCATGTGGGAGCAGCTCTCCTGTGAGGGTGGGTGCCAGTTCTCTTGCTGCAGTGTTCAGCAAGAGGCAGGGCCAGCTATCCCATGGCCAGTGAAGAGTGGAGCTGGCTCAGCATGGCCCTCTGATTTTTATCACAAGTGGTTCCTATGGCCCCCTGAGGTGACACAGGCCACAGACATCAACACATACCCCAGCTGTAGCAGGATCACAGACCCAGACATATCACTCAGCAGCAGCTTGGGCCTGGGTGACATCCTGGCTCCCGATGGAAGTATAGGCCATTCAGATCTTTATGGTCCCTGATGCATTATGACCCTTGGGAACCAACATGGTCCTTGGTGGCCGATCAGACTCTGGGCAACCACATGGTCCTCTGTTGCAACAGGAACCACAGACATCAACTCAGACCCTGGCTGCTATAGGGCCACAGACTCAGACATGGCTCTTAGCAGCAGCCCAGGCTTGGATGACACCATGGCCTCCTGGGATGTCAAAACAGGCCACCCCAATCAATGTGGCTCTGGTGGTGGCATGGGTCTTGTACACCTATATGTCTACTGGTTGCAGCCTAGACACGGCATCCTTGTGGCCTTTGGTGGCAACATGGGCCATGGTGGCCACACAGACCCTGACTGTGGTAGGACCATGGATCCAGACATGGCCCTTGGCAGCAACCTGGGCCTGGACTTCACCATGGCCCTGGGTGGCAAGAAGGCTTCCCACATCAGCCTGCTCCTCACTGCCTCCATTTCTTCAGTTTCACCTCCTTCCATAGCTTGTGAACAATTCTGCTTCTCTTTCTGTCTCATTTCTCTACCACATACTTGCTCATCATAATGGGACCCACCCAGCCCTGGTCTTGAGTGCCCAGGCTGGCCTGTGGGATGCTTGCACCCTCCTGAGCAGAATCCCTCCTTGTTTCTTTTAGGTGGATTTCAGTAGGGCAACAAGGCCAAATGGAGTGTATGAAAGGTTAAAAGTCTCTCTGCTATTGTAACATTCCTTTATATCTAATTGGTCAACCTAAGTCAGTAGACTTGACTCACTACCAGGGGTTTAGGGCAAAATTCCTGTCCCCAGAGTTAAAAAGCTCAAGTAAAGTTGGTTAGTACTTGTGCTTCAGAACTTGGAAGAACTTAGGGAAAGCAACCTAACTTGAAAGTCTTAGTATAAAATATTTAAAACTGTCAATCTTAATATATATACCAGAAAATTATATATATATATATATATATATATATATATATATATATAAAGTTGTAAAATGGAAAACTGACCACACTAGACATTGGACTTATGGGACTCAAGTTTGACCTCTGTGGTATTCAGTTTTCAAGTCATGAAATCAGAAGTGATGGCGCTGCCCTCCTGAGTTTGTGATTGTTGCTTTGTGTGTCTGGTTTTTAGCTGCTTCCTGTGTCCTAGCCAACTTATGTTACTTTTGTTCCTTTTATATACTTTAAAATCTTTGCCTCGGAGAAGAAATAAAATTTAAAAGATTTTGTTTTCAGTATCTAGATCTAAACATCCCATTTGTGTCTCTGGAGGATGTGTCATTTAGGCAGTATGTTTTTCTTAAAATGTTCTCTGCTGGAAATGTCACTGGTCACACACTTGCACCAGGAATGAAGGATGGCCACAGATGTAATTTGATAAAGCCTGGTGTTGTCAGCCACAGTATCACCTTCATTTCCCCTGGATATTTGCTGGAAAAATCTGACATTTTTTATTTTTATGTTAGCATTTTCAAAGAATCAAGAACTGGAAGTATTTAATAGATGGAGCAGCCTACGTGATTATTAATTGTTGACATTTCATTGAATATAACTTCATTACATAGATGCTTCTTGATAATTCAGGGGAAAAGAGAATGGGTATGAGATAGGCTATATGAAAGATTCAGAGGGAACTGTGTAAATGGGTCACTGAAGGGAGATACAGGCCTTGAGAGGAATATGGGATTTTAATATTTATTTTTAAACCTCCAAAGATAGCAATAGTTGGACAGAGAGTATTTCAGGGAAAACAGGAGAGAATAGTAACTCACCAATTTACATATAGTTTACCCAAGGAGTTAAATTGCATTAAACATTTAAATCATCTATGGCTTTGCCTGGCCTGCTTCCAGCCTCAGTGCTGGGCATTTTCTCTTCTTTCCTCTGTGTGACAGACATGCTTCCCCTCTGCTTCACTGGGGTTCAGAGATCCTTACATCCCTGTCTCTATGCACACCAGGATCTCTGCCATTCAGTGTGAGTACTGTTCCTCATTCCCTAGACTTCAGTGTCTTCTGAAGAAAAACCAGCTCTAAAAATTTGTTTACCCCATATTTCTTTCAGACTGTAATGTCCAAAACACTTAAACAGTCCCAACGCGTGCGCAAACACACACACACACACGCGCACACACACACACACACACTCATATGCATTCCAAAACTCAAATATACTATACTACTTAAATATGCTTAGATTTAGGTCTTCTATTAAACCATACTTCATTTAATGAGTTTAAAGATTTGTTCATTTTTATTTTATGTGTAGGAATGATTTGCCTACATGTATTGAAGAGCCTGAGGAGGCAAGAAGAGGGTTGATTCCCTGGAATTGGAGTTATGGATGATTGTAAGCTGCCACACAAGTGCTGGGAACTGAATACAGGTCCTCTGTAAGAGCAGCAAATGTTCTTAACTGTTCCTGAGTCATTTCTCTAGCTCCTACTGAATTAAATTTTATGTAATCAGGGCTGAGCTGATTAAAAAAGCAATTAGCATGTTTTAAATGAGTGAATAAATGTATTCATCAGGACACCTTGGGTAAAGATATATAAAAGAAACTAGAAACATGAACCTCAACACTTACAATGTAGCCTGGGATAGATGAAAACTATTGTATGTGCCTAAGTATACACATGAGACTGGTTTCTCTTCAGAACGTATAAATCTTTCACATTTCACAAATTATAGTTGTCTGGATTTGTGTGATGGCTTCATTAATGCACATTTTATTAAATCCCCAAAAAGTTACAGGCTTTTTCTTTTCTCTTCTTTATTTTTTGCTCAAAATTGAAATGACTGAAGAGTTGCCATTGTGCTAATGAAGCTGAAAAGAAAGCAATTAAATATTCAAATGTCTGAAAAATGGCATCCATTAAACTCACATTATACTGCTATTAACTAAGGGATCTTTCATGCCATACAATAGATGTTTGTGATTATCAATTCAGAAAAGATAAAATTGCCTTACTAACATGTATTTATTTTTGTCATATTTACAATAAGTATGTTTCTTTAATTTTTATAGAGTCCATTGGTCACAAACTGTACTCAGATCTTTGAGAAGTACTAAATATAGTTACTACACAGAATATAGTCATAAATATTAAAAATTAGTAGTGCCAATTAACAATAATTTATATTGTTATGTATTACTTCTGTATTACTTTCTTCATTTACTATTCTTTATTGTGAGGATTGGGTTTGGGAGACATATCATGTAAAACATGTGGGTTTCATAGGGCAATTGATGGGAGACAGTTTTCCTCATACTATGTGGGATCTAGGGATGGGACTCAGGTCATTGGACTTCATAGCAAGCACCTTTACCTGCTGAAACCATCTTAATCAACAGCTGTATTTTGTATGTTTAAATTTAATGTAAGTAATCTAACTTCCTCAACTTGGTTCAATTCAAATTTAATATAAGACTGGAAAGTTTTATTTTTCTTTATAATTTATTTTCTTCTCATCCATTTAGTTTCTGGGGCTGGCCCTCAAACTCAGAGCCTCACACATATTGGCCAAGCACTCTACCACTGAATTGTAGTTCAAATCTAAGATGTGGAAATTTAAAAAGACAGTATCAAT
This sequence comes from Peromyscus attwateri, assembly GCA_902168425.1. Lineage (NCBI taxonomy): Eukaryota > Metazoa > Chordata > Mammalia > Rodentia > Cricetidae > Peromyscus > Peromyscus attwateri. The sequence continues at coordinate 29,204 of CABHPP010116697.1, read as the reverse complement.
CTGTCTATCTTTCAAAGAATATTAAATAATTCAGTCTGTGTTACACAGTAACAGTACCTTATCATCATTACCATGCTCTGAACATGGTTTTAGTGTACTATAAGAATTTATGTATCAAAGTTGAGTGAAACAATGTTAATAAACAGGCCCTTTAAGTAATGGGACTTTGTAAGACAGCCTTATATTAATAAGGACTGTAATCTCATAAAGAATGTGGGACCCAGATGCTCTAGGTTTCCTGACTTGAGATCTTTTCTGTTCCCATGTTTCCACCATAGTAATGCCACTTGCCAGTCTTTATCTACATGAGATCCTATTGCATAGCAGCTTTTTCCTTAGATCATAATAAGATACCATTAGATTTTGCATTGTAGTCATGACAAGTACATCCAAATAATATAATGGTAGATAGGTCTATGGCAAAGATAAAGGTAATGGAACTACTGGCATTCCATAGAAAGAATCAAGATTCCTTTACCTAGAATTTCAGCTATTATTCCCTCCACCAGGTAAAAGTAGTCGTGGGGGGGGGGCTGCTAGACAGTACTGAAAGTCAAAGATTGACTGAAAATGGGGCTCCAGTGATGCAGCTTCCATGAGGTCACTATTCATGATGGAACAGACTTTGCAGTGATGTACTGTTTAAGGTCTACCCACAATCCTCTAAGTAACCTGTTATGGGATAATTGTTTTGTACACTGTGAAGATGTGTCTGTGCCAAGGTACCTTCTTATTGGTTTAATAAAGAGTTTAGTAGCCAGTAACTAGGCAGGAGAGAACAGGCAGGACTTCTGGGAAGGGATGCGAACTCTGGGAAGAAGAGAGAAGGGGTTCTCCAGGAAGACATGGAGGAAATGGGATACACAGTACTGAGGAGAGGTAATGAGCCACGTGGCAGAACCTTGATTCATATAAATGGGTTAACTTAAGTTATAAGAGCCAGTTGAGAACAAGCCTAAGTGAAGGCCAACTTTTATAATTAATAAGTAGTATCTGTGTCATTATTTGGAAGTTGGCATTACAAAGTAAGCCCATCTACAGTAACTCCCTTTCTGTGTTCTAAGAAAGACCAACAACATTTTTTGTATCATGAAGAACTTTGGTGAAATCATACTTTGGTCTGTGGTTGGTGTCCACCTGGGGTTATTGGACAATATTTTGTGTGTGTGTGTGTGTGTGTGTGTGTGTGTGTGTGTGTGTGTGTGTATGTGTCTCCAGATAAAGTTAACACAATGGATCCTTATGAGAGCCAAGATGATACTCACCTCTTGCTATGGAATATCCAGAAATATATGGCGAATGAACCTCTCTTCTTTCTAAAGTTACTCTGCCTTTTGAAGTTTATTATTAAACTTAAAAATAAGTTAAATTAAATATTTATTTAATAAAATAAACTTTATTAAAAATAAAGAAAAAACATTAATACAGACATGTACATCACTATGAGACTATTGCCTATAAAGCCACATGGTACCAGGATTAAATGGCCCAAAGTATTTGATAGCTGAAAGGATATGAATAATTCTTTAGTGTATTAAAAGATATAAATTATTTGGTTATAACCAGAAAATTGTAAGGACACAATGATACAGAATCTTGAGATCTGTTATTATTGATTTATCTCTCCCTTATGGAAAGAATACATTTTCAGATCAAGTATTCAATTGTGGGCTCCTTCATATTGGTCATCTTATCTCCACTTAACTCTCCCTGTTGCTAAGTTAGCATACTTTCCTAGTCACCTGCTAATTATTCTCTATTACTTCTGTTTGGATGCAGGTGCTGTACAATATTAAATGAAGTCCTGATGGTTAATCTAGACTGCCAGCTTGATAGGGTGTATGTTGACCATGGAAACAAAACTCTGGATATGTTGGGATTTTGAATCACCATAGATAAATCTCTGGGCACACATATATCTGCTATTATCTAGATTATTTGGATTGTGGTAGTTGATTTCAGAATAACCCACCTAAATGAGGGTAGTGCCTTTCATAATCTGGAATTCTGGACCTGTGTAAAAAGGAGAATGTGAACTGAAGAGCTGCATCAACCATTCTTTACTTTATAGCAATATGACAAGCTACCTCCTAGTCATGATGTCATACTTCGGCTATTTTAGACTGTATCCCCTAGAAGTGTAAGCCAAAAATAAACCAATTCTTACATTAAGGGTTTTTGTTTTTGTTTGTTTTTTGTTTTGTTTGGTTTGGTCAGATATTTTGTCACAATAATGAGAGACGTAACTAACAGAGAAGGAAAATATTATGAACTATCTTTTTGTGTTTGTTTGTTTTTGTATTTATTTTTTTTCTAGACAGGGTTTCTTTGTGTACCAGCCCTAGCTGTCCTGGAACTTGCTTTGTAGACCAGGCTTGCCTCAAACTCACAGAGATCCTGCCTTTGCCTCCCAGCATTGGGATTAAAGGTTCATGAACTATTTTATAGTTGTGATAATTGTCAATCCTACAATCACCTGGGAAGTGTTTCTATGAGGTACCATCTAGATCAGAGTGGTCTGTGTGCATGTATGTGGGGTGTTTTCTTGAGTATGTGTTTTTAATTGATGTGGGAAGACCCATCCTAAAAGATGATACTATTTCCTGAGTTTGGATCCTCAATGGTTTAAGAGTAGAGAAAGAAAACTGAAAAGTAAGTAAGCATGTGTTCATTTATTTCTGCTCTTGACTGTGGATAAGGCTAGCTCCTTCAAGTTCCTGAATTCACTTCCCTACAATGATGATCTTTAATTCTAGAGTTACAAGCAGAGTAAACTCTTTATCCTTGAAGTTGCCTCTTTTTCTTCAGAATATTTTATCACAATCACAGAAGTGAAAACAGGAAAATAGCCATTCCTTGCTCCTTGCTCTTATAGAATATTCGTTTAAGATGTGTGACATTTGTTAATGCTGTGGAACATTTGTTTAATGATGCAAAGATGTGGTGCATTCTTTTATGTTGCATTGGTTGAACTCTGTGAAGCTGTGTTACTTTGCCTGCCTACAACACCTGATGGTCTAATAAAGAGCTGAACGGCTAATAGCAAGGCAGGAGAGAGGATAGGCAGGGCTGGCAGGCAGAGAGAATAAATAGAAGGAGAAATCTTGGAGAAAAGGAAGAAAGATCAAGAAAAGAAAGAGAGGAGGACTCCAGGGGCTGGCCATCCAGCTACATATCAAGCCAAGAAGTAGGAAATAATGAAAGGTGTACAGAAATAGAGAAAGGTAAATGCTGAGAGGCAAAAAAATAGACAGGCTAATTTAAGTGAAGAAAATCTGGCAAGAATCAAGTGAAGCTAAGGCCAGGCACTTACAATTAATAATAAGCTTCTATGTCTGATTTATTTGGGAGCTGGGTGGCAGGCACTCAAAGAGCAAAGAACAAAGAGCAAAGAGCAAAAGAGTGAAAACAACCAACAATACCTCTCTGTGTTTAACCTAAATTCTTGTGACTAACAGGTAAAGTTATTTGTGTTGTGTTAACTTAGAGAACACCTGTGGCTTATAGCAGAGATTTCTCTGCTTTGCTATAACTTGCCTACCTGATGTTTCCACCAATGCTTTTGAAAAGATTCTTGATGCATGATTTTATTTGATATATTACTATAAATGTCTTATGAAATTGCTACCATACTGGAACATGATATTTGAGGTAACTTGGATCTGTATAACTTGGACATGGTCACTCCCACCTGGCTCAAGAAGAAACCCTTAACCCCTTTAAGGAAATGTCTGAGTATCTTCATAAGACCAAAAGAATAAGGGAAATCTCTGGGATAATATCTCTCTCTCTCTCTCTCTCTCTCTCTCTCTCTCTCTCTCTCTCTCTCTTTCTCCTTATCCATATTCTGAAACTTCTGTCCTCATGATCTAATTGCTTCTCAAATATCTTACCTTCTAATGCCATCTCTAGGAGATTAGGATTCAACATTTGAATTTTGATGTGATATAGACAGTCATAACACCTTGAGGGACATCAGCAAGTGTTCCCTCCTAGAAGAAAATGTGATCTGGAAAGTTGTTATCATAATCTATTGATCCATACTGAGAAATCATATTTCAGAACCATTGCAGTAGATGAATTAAAGAAAAAAAAGATAAGGCTGTGGATATTTTTACAGTAAAATAGAGAAAGGCAACAACAACAATAAGAGTAACATATTATTGAATAACTGTAGGAAGAGATGAAATTTTTTACAACGGCATGGAAATTCATGAAAAACCCTAGGAATGAAAACCTTCTTGCTACTTAGTATTAAAGAAAAATACATTTAAATTCATCAAGGAGAGTAAAGCATGTATACCAAAAATCAACTTATGAATTTTGGAACAACACTTCAGGATTTATGGTCCTATTTTATATAATTTGAAAACAGCACAGAGTATTAAAGTAACCTTTTGTAGTAGTAGAAGTGAGGCAGAGCAGGTCTGCAGTACCTATGAAAAGGTACAAGCTGACTTTAGCCTGTAATTCTGCTACTAGACTGGAAGCAGTAGAAGGAACCCAAATAAAATAAAATAGACTAAAATTTGTTGGCTGGAAATTTTTGACCAAGACTGAGGGTCAAAAATAGAGCTCCAATGTACACATTAATGTGGCACAACCCCACAATATGCAAGACAAAGAGTCATTTACAGATAAAGGAAAATTCTTTATAACCCAAAGCCAATTAAATTCTTACTGTGATCATGGCTGTTTGACTTTGAGTCCAGATGAAAGAACTGATTGAGCAACAAGGACACCCAGCAGAAAGATCACATTAACCTCGTAGTTAACTGAAATATTAATAAGATACTCCTGGGTGGGGGAGTCAGTATGAAAACAACTTCCAAAAGCATTACATACATTTGTCAATAACTTCAGTCAAACAAAATAAAGATAACACACCCTGGACTCTGAATAATGCAATAACTAAGTCCAACATAAAATAAAAATATTACTGTTCATGAAGCCTAAGGCAGATCTCATCCATTAGAGAAAAACAACCAGTGAAAACACAAGTAATAATGATAAACATAATGGGACTTGAAGCCATGAATGTTAAACTATTTTTGAATATGCTCTATGTCCACGTCCATTTTGTGTTATAATGAAATCTTTCAGTCTGGCTATGTTTTAAAGTTAAAGGGGGTTATATTGACTTGGTGTTTTTAGGCCAACATTGAAGAGCATCATCGGGTAGTGACTTTATTATAAGCAGAGTCCCATAGCAATTCAAGGCATATATGGCAATAAACAGGGATCGTGTGTGTGTGCGTGTGTGTGTGTGCGTGTGTGTGTGTGTGTGTGTGTGTGTGTGTGTGTGTGTGTGTGTGTGGTTCTTCTCTGCCTTCTACAGATACTTATTCACTGGGACTCCACTATGATGACTTTATCTAATCTTCATCATCTCTCAGAGGCCCCACCTTCAAATGCCACAGTCATATAAAAACCTCACAATGTTCCTTAATCTTCAACATTGGAGCCCTCAGGCATCACATTAAAATGTATCTAAATAATAGCATGCTCAATAATAATCAACATGCTCAAATGTAGTAAAATAAATGTAGTGAAAGTGAAATAGAAAATATGAAGAAAAACATCACAGTGAAAATCTAGAGAGAAAATACAAAATATTCAGCATGAAGATTTTACTGGATGCCATTAACAGCAAGACAATATACAGCAGAGGAAGGGATCAGTAGACTGACGTGTAAACCCAGTCAAAGCTGGTGGCACAGGGCTTATAGGCCCTAATGAGGAAGGTACTGCTCTTTATTTGTGAAGTGGACATGACAAATCCACCAAATTACCTTCTAAATAAATGGATATATTCATGGATTAATTCTGCTGACAACCTTGGTCAGGGAAGCTTCTTTCTTGCCATGTGCAGTGATAACTTCAGATTCAACTAATCAAAGCACTAAGAATATATGACTTTTGAATGTTCACTCATGGATAGACTATGCATATCACTCCCTCCAAAGCTCAAAGATCATCTTCAAGGAGTAGTAGGGAAGGCCACTAAAGGAAGGGAAGGGTTGGGGTGCTGTCTTCTTGGTATGGCATGGCCATTGATTTATTGAACTCACAGCTGCAATAGTTTGTTGGGGGATATTTTGATTGCATTCTGACACTCCTGAGACTGACAATAAAGTTAAACCTTGAATCAGGTGGCTGAGCCAGCAAATAGCTGACTGGAATTGACCATAAAGAAGGTAGCATTTTGGATAGAGAAGACACACACGAAGGAAAGGTCAGGGGCTTGAGATTGACACTTCCTTTCAGTTCTGGGATGAGTGAAGAAACCTGTCCTTTGCCAAAAAGCAAGATCAGCTAGTTGCTAATCAACTTCTGTGAGCTAGCGGGTTTTCACCACAGTCTTTAACTCCCGAGACTTACTGATAAACAGAACAATAGAGACTTAATTTAAACCTACATATCAACTGCACTGGGACCGTGGACCAGAAGCCCTGCCAGCCAGAAGACTGGGTGGCTGGTAGGGCACACTGACTGTGGGGCTGTGGGGTGGCAGACAATAATTAAAACATCAGTAGATCCATGTGCAGCTGCCAAGCTGACAAAACCCATCAATAGTTACCTGCTGAAGATCTGCATAAGTTTGAGCCTGTCAAAATCTTGTCATAGAGGGTAAAGGGAGCTCACAAGGCACTACACTCACCTTAGGATCTATAGACAACCAATGGTTTCTGTGGGAAGCAGACACAAGTTTTTTCAGTGGTGTAGCCACTGGAAAGCTGCTCATGTTCCTGCAAAGGACCAACCACATATACTTCTACAAGCAATCCTAAAAACATTCATTGGGTTATTCTTCAACTTACTTAAAAATGATACAAAAGCAGGAGAGTGATCTTTTGGGAAGGCAAAGGTATTCAATGAAAATAGGAAGGGAATGAGAGAGAGTAATGGGATGTGTGTGAATATGATCAAATATATTTGAGCCATGTCTGAAAATTTCACTATGAAACTCATTATTATGTACAATTAATGTGTGCTATTTAAAACATGAATGAATTAAAATAGAATAAGATCCATCAAACTTGAATTCCTATGGGAAAAATGGAAGTAATCAAAACCTACACACAAAAAGTGTGGATTTTTAAGTGTTTTTTTTTTCATCCTCATGTTTATTACACCTTGTTTTATATATCTAATGATTAATCTAATAAATCTTCGAATCAGAAAAAAAGCTGTTGAAACAGTAAAAAAAAGATATTTACATGCATATACACAAAGAAATGGACAATCCACCAGTAATTTCTGCAACAGTAACCCGTTATCTAGTTTATGTGGAATGGGAAACCCAAAATAAAAATGAGAACAGGAGGAAATAAATAATATTTGAAGAAACACTAACTAGACATTCTCCATATTTAATGGAAATTGTAAACTCAGAGATTAAAGATTCTCAATGAAAGTCAAATGGGACAAGATCAATAAAAGTACATTATCCTATATGTTATGTACATTAATTTTCAATTATAGAAATTTAAAATAATCCTAGGAAGGACAACACATTAGAAACAAAATGAAGAATACAATTTTCTCAACTAAAATGAGGAGAGTCAGAAGCAAATATAATGCCATGCCTTAGGTGCAGAAACAAAGAACCAAACATTATTATGTACTAGAAAAGAAGTATCATTCAATGTCAATGGGAAATGAATTTTTCAGACCACACTGTCAAGCCAAGAGAATCTGTTGCCAGTCGAGCTGCAGTTTACAAGATGTTAAAGAAAATTATTCAGGCAGGAACAAAACGACCTCATATAATACTTATATCTATATAAAAAGTCTGAGCTTTTCCAGAAAAACTTTTTACACCATAACTGGCTATTCAGAAAAGAATATAAATGTCTATAGAAAGTACACTAACTCACAAATATTAAGCAAACACTAAGGAAAGATAATTGGGCTGATGACTCCGAGCAAACAGTGTCACTCACACACAAAAGGGCTGATGCACATATGAATTCTCAGAGCCTGTGGACACATGCATTAGACCTTCACAGGCTCAAGCTAGATAGAGTTCTAGTACTGAGAGGGGAAGTGGACACATGATCCCACATCTAACCAAGAATCTCTCTGCATTTATAGCTGCTAGCAAAGGGAAGAAATCAGTTTTCTCCAATAGAGTCTCACTGGATACATCAACCACACTCCAAAGCAGGCCCCATGCCCAGGAGCAGTTTACTAACCCGAAACAAGTTCAGTGGTATTTTAGTGGACTTTTTCTTTCATTTTGCCCTGTTTAGACTTTTGTTTTCTTCTTTTTTGTTTTGATTTTCACTTTTGTGTTTTGTGGGCTATTTTTGTCTCTTTGTATTTGTTTCTTGTTTCAGTTTGTTTATTTTAAAGAGAGACAGAGAGAGCAAGAGAGAGACAGAGAGAGAACATAATGTTCGGTAGGTAGGGGGCTGGGAAGGTGCAGGGAGGGATTGGAGAAGGGGAAATCATGATCAAAATATTTTTTATAATTTTTTCAATAATTAAAAAATTCCTAGAATTGAGTGAAAACAAAGATGCAGTATTTCAAAATCTATGGGACACAAGAAAAAGAGTCCCAAGAGAAAATCTTATAGTGCAAAGGGCTTACATAAAATTAGAACTCTGAAATCAATAGATAAATTACCATTAATTTATTTTCCTTTATTTTATTTATCTTAAGGCTTTGGAAAACAAGAATAAGCCAAATTCAAGAACAATATCTGGGAATAAATAATTAAAATCAGGGCTGAAATGACTGAACTAAGAAAAAATACAAAGAATTAATGAAGCAAAGAATGTCTTTAAAAACACAAAGGAAATTGACAAAGTATCAAAGAAAGAGAAAATACACACATTAATAAAATTCAAGACAAAGGGACACATATATTCAATTATGTAAATGTCTCTCTATCTATAGGTAGATAGATAGGTAGATAGATAGATAAGATAGATAGATAGATAGATAGATAGATAGATAGATAGATAGATAGATAGATAGATAGAGATGGTAGATAGATAGATAGATAGATAAGATAGATAGATAGACAGAGATGATAGATAGATAGATAGATAGATAGATAGATAGATAGATTTATAGATAAAAGGAGTATGTCTACTTGAGACAGAACAAAGGAGTACATGGGAAAGCTTTGAAGGAGGAAAGGTAAGGAGGAGAGTCATAAAAAAAAGGGTGTCATTACTACAGAATTTAATGAAATTCAGAAAAATCCATGTGGACAAAGTAAACATATATACTCCATTAAATCAGAAAGTTTCAAAGTAAGCAGATAGATGTCCATACATGTAGCATAGTTAAACCAAGGTGAAGTAAACAGGTGTACAATAATCAATGAGACTGAAATAGTAATAAAGTATCCACCAATTAAAAGTTGCCCAAGATCAAATGAATGAATGAGAAACAATGAGGTGCATATACATGATGATCAATTTCTCAACTTTAAAAGAAAAGTATGAAATTTGCAGAAAAATTGATGGAGCCAAAAAAAAAAAAACCTTACTGAGTGAGGTAGCTCAGTCCCAGAAAGACTATTCCATGTTCTCTCGTAGAAGGAGCCAGCTTCATATCCCTCATCTTCTCTGCTTAACATGGGGCACAAATGGAAGCCAGAAAATTAGAAATGGGCCTATGCACATCAAGTGAGGAGAGACTCCAAAGTATAGATAAAATCAACTTAAAAAGCAGAACCCTGGAAGTGAAAAAGCTTAAGTATGGAGGTGTAGCAGATTATGGTTACAGTTGGTGGCAGGTGGGAAAAACTCAAAGGCAGTATTTTGAAAACCTCTATGAAAGCCCATGACCTCACAATCTGTGATGGTTTGAAAAAGATACAACTCCTCACCCCCCAAGTCTCATGCAAAGGTTTCTATGTACAAATATGTGATTACCAGTTGGTGGACTTTTGGGGAAGGATTAGGAGATGTGGTCTTGTTGGAGGAGGTATGTCATTTAGGGTAGCTTTGAGATTTCAAAATATACATGCTATTCACAGTGTTCCTCTCTCTGCCTCTTGTTTGTGGATCAAGATGTGAGCTGTCTGCTCTTCCTGCCACCAAATCTTTGCTGTGCTATCATGAACCAAACACTCTGAATCCATAAGCCCATTTAAATGTTTTCTTTCATATGTTGCCCTGGTCATTATGTTTTATCAAAGCAATAGAAAAGTAACTAAGACACAAAAGATTTAAAAATAAAATTGGATGGATAGTAGAATGCATGTGAAATTAAAGAAGATGCAGGATATTGGGTTTAAAAGATTAAGTATAGAGACAGAGGATAAAGGAGAAGATAGTAAGTGGACAGGTTAAGCAAAGCTAATGCTACATTGAAAAGTCTTATAAAAATAAAATGTTCCATGTGTCAGTTTCAAAATTTAACTTTAAAAATTAGTTTGAACAGAATTACTTCGCATGAGTGTACAATATTGTAACCAGAATACTTAGATCATGAAATGAAAATCACAGTGTAAGGACAAGGGATATCTATAGCTAGAGTTTTCCTGCCTGGCCCACAGTCAGGATAAATCTCTTTCACCTGCCAGTCCCACAGCCGCTCAGACCCAACCAAGGAAACACAGAGACTTCTATTGCTTATAAACTGTATGGCCGTGGCAGGCTTCTTGCTAACTGTCCTTATATCTTAAGTTATCCATTTCCATAAATTTATACCTTGCCACAGGGCTCCTGGCTTACCGGCATCTTTACATGCTGCTTGTCCTGGCAGTTGCTGGCTGGCAGGCTGGCAGGCCGTCTCCTTCTGCCTTCCTGCTCTTTTAATTCTCTCTGTTAGTCCCGCCTACTTCCTGCCTAGCCACTGGCCAATCAGTGCTTTATTAGCAACACATTTGCCATACAGAACATCCCACAGCAGATATCTTTCTATGAATTATTGGTCAGGGATGTCCCACTGGCTCCCAAAACAATATAAGCTATTGCCATTACCCTTGGTTATCCACAATAACTACATAATAAGGTGTATATTTATATCATGGTTGAAAAATACTATGCAAAACTAATGAGCAAAAATTATGGATATATAAATGTCAACCAGAGTCATTATTTTTTATATATGTTCTGAATTAAATAGAATTACATCACTTTGTTCCTGTCTTTTCTCCCTTAAAGACTCTTCCATGTCCTCCCAACCTAAAGTTGGTAACCTCTTTTCTTTAATTATTATTTTTATACACCAACATCCACACACACTCACACTCACGCACTCACACACATACCCACACAGAAAGCAAAAGAGAGAAAGAGAGAGTCAATATTAATCTGATATAGTCAAGAGAAAAAGCAGGCATTTCACCTGAAAAAATTATCTGTAATCATGCAGGGTTTTTTTTTTTTTGCACAGAATTGTATCTTTTCAAATAATTTGAGTTACAATGGCAACATTGAAAATGATAAACAGACTCACAACTATAATTGGATATGGTGACACTCCTTTGCCATTCACCGGTAGACCATTTTTTAAAAAATTCTATTAGCATGAGAAGGACTTGAAAATATTAAATTGAGTTGATTTACTAGGTATTTATGGAATCTTGTGTAAACAGATGGGAACTATAGAATATTCATTATCACATAAAGATAATCAACAAATCAATTGCTCCAACATACATGATACTGCTGAACAAATGGAAACATTCAGGCACATATTTACTTCATAATAGTCTTGGCCTTTGGCAATGAGTAAGATGAAGAACATTTTAAAAATTATACAAACATTATAGATTTAGAAAGTCACAATTTTATAACTGAATATTAAGTTAGATATCTCAGAATTTAGCATAGATAATATACCTAAGGCAGCGAACAATTACACCCTTCTTGATGATAAACAAGGCTACCTACAAAACAGTCTTCTTTAAAGACTTATTTGACTTTTTGATTATGTGTAGGTGTACATGTCTGTGTGTGGGTATGTGAACAAGAGTAACAGTGCCTGCAGGAACCAGAAGAGAGTGTCTGATTCCCTTCAGTTGTTGTTGCAGGTAGTTGTGAGCCTCCTGACATGAATGTGCAAAACTGTCCTTGGATCTTTGACAAAAGCACTGTGTACCCTTACCTGCTGATACCACTCTTCAGCCCCGAAAGTAGACTTTTATGATGTGTTAAATTATATCCCCATCCAAATATGTAGTATTGGCACTAATTTCTAACTGTGGATATAACTTTATTTGAATATCAAGTCTTGGTGGACATAATTAAGATGTGAATTTACATGATATCATATTATATTGGGATAGCCCTATACTAATCACTTTTCTTAGCAGAAGGGATGGCAAATAGAAAAATGAAGACAACAATCACGAAAGAAAACCATGTGATAAAACCATCAGCCACAAAAAATGGACACTCACCAGCAGGTAAGGAACAAGGATGACCCAGGAAGGGGTTTGCCACCTGATTCTGGACACAGTGCTTCCTAAAGTGTAAGAAGCTGTGTTGTTACATTTCTGCTCTTTCAAGTTATTCTGATGGTTGTAGTTGGTTATTCTAGTCCTCTGATATGAGTACACCTCTTTCACAAAGTCAAACTAAATCCAAGCAAGTCTTTACTAATTTATATAGAGAGATTTAGAAGACAGGGGCAAGTGCTGGATACAAGAATGTAATCAAGAAAAGTTTTGTTTCTTCAAATAAAAATAATCAGAACAGGGAGGCATTTCAGAAACTTACTAATAGAAAAAAAAATATACTCTAGTTTTTAATGATCCATGCTAGGTAACAAAACTACAGAGAGAAGTAAAGAAGCAATTAACATCATCAATGAAATCATGGTAATTATGGAGAGTGTGGAGTAAATGTTTAGAGATGTGATATGGAGAGTACATGGGTGACTGGCAACATTCTCAACACATGGTGATGATAGTCACAAAACAGCATTTTATCAACACTTCTTTGTATGCTTCTCTGATGTGGATTTATGCACATGTACGATATTTAAAATACAAAATGTCCTGGAAACAGTCAATGGAACTAGGTCATAGAAATCATCTAAAGACTTTAATGATTATAGAGAAGTAAGTAAAATTTCATGGTGGAATATTTATAAGAATCAAAAAAAAAACTCCACCATAATCATGAAAAAAATCCAGTGAGAAAGAATTAAAATTAATATATAACCTATCAACTGGGTTTAATTACTATAACTTAACTATTTATATTCAAACATACAAATGATATAAGTTAGTAGAAAATGGAAGAGAATTCATTTCAGAATAAAAACAGGAAATGTACAATGAAAGATGTGTAAATTTATATGAGTGATGGTAAGAAGAAACCAAAGTATAATAATAGGCATGAAGATTTCTGTAATAGCTAGGTAACACTTACTGTAAATTCTTGAAATAAAAGATGAAGCCTCAAAAATTAAATAACTGACACACATACATGAACAGATTAATGGAACAGATTGTAAAATGCATATATAGAATTTAGTATTTCTAAAAGGTGAATATCCAAGAGAGATAGCATTTCAGACCAATAAGAACAACTACACCTTCAATCCATGACACTGGGGGAACTGGACAGCATTGAAATGTTATTTCAATATTATATATAAAAGTATAATTCAATATTATTTCCTCATGGGTCATAGACTAAATGCATAAATTTGAACCTTGTCACAAAATTGTTTCAATTCTTTGTAATTTTCTGGAGTAGAAGAAGCTTTTTAAATTATAATTTATACTTAATAATCAATAGAGGTAATGATCATGATTGTAAAATTAAAAGCTACTTACAGAAAAAAAAGCATAGCCAAATCAGCAGCTGAATAAAATCCTGGGAATATAATTTTTTAATGTGACACATCTCACATATTCATTGAACTTCCTTCAAACAAACTGGAAAGAAGCCCAACAGTCAGACATAAAGATAGTAGATTACATATAAAAATCCCAGGTTAAGAAGTGTCAATAGCCTTCACATGAGTGGAAACAAAGCTCAGGCTTAGACTTGCTAAGAAAAGTATCAGATTAAAACAGTGCTGAATACATGAAAGTTTTGTGGCAAATTCATGGGAAAGAAGACTGTTTCCCATTGCTATAAAGAATAGTGTGGCTGGGTGGTGGTGGCCCACACCTTTAATCCCAGTACTCGGGAGGCAGAGCCAGGTGGATCTCTGTGAGTTCCAGGCCAGCATGGTCTACAGAGCAAGATCCAGGATAGGCATCAAAACTACACAGAGAAACCTTTCGAAAAAGAAGAAGAAGAAGAAGAAGAAGAAGAGGAAGAAGAAGAAGAAGAAGAAGAAGAAGAAGAAGAAGAAGAAGAAGAAGAAGAAGAAGAAGAAGAAGAAGAAGAAGAAGAAGGATAATAGCTTGGGTAATAGCTTATTTCAGCATTTCAAAGAAATATCTTTTTTCCAAATTTCTAAGCTCAGCTTATATTTCTGATACGATAACATATTTTTGCTGGGGTAAGCTTTTTACTACATTCTCTAATGTGTGTGCATAGTTGATGATGTACTTGCTAGGTGCATAAAGAAATGGAATTGAAGCCGGGCAGTGGTGGCACACGCCTTTAATCTCAGAACTCGGGATGCAGAGCCAGGCGAATCTCTGTGAGTTCGAGGCCAGGCTGGTCTACAGAGTGAGTTCCACGACAGGCTCCAAAGCTACACAGGGAAACCCTGTCTCAAAAATAAAAAAGTAGAAGAAGAAATGGAATTGAAGGCAAAAAGAATTGTCAAATTCACACCAGTGGTTGTGTGTGGATGGTTTACACTTTAATCAGAATGATTTTTAAGTCTGTAATGTAACTCTATGTGTGATTTTTGACACAACATCAATTTGTCAAAAACTTTCTGGTAGAGAAATGTTGTATACAGTTGACCCATCATGCACTTGAATGGGTGTGTGCATTTTACAGCCCAGAGATAGACTGTTTAGAGACATGTGGCTTTAACAGCACTCCTTTATCCTAGTAACAAATAGTATAACCTGGTACAGAGCACGTAGTTTTCTATGTGCTGAAAAAAAAAAAAAAGATGGAGGAAAGATTTACTGGGGCTCGTGGTTAAGTTAAGAGGTTTTGTTGTGTATTCACTTTTCTCCATTGTTTTGGGGCTTACAGTCAGGCCAAGTATCAAGATGGGAAGTTTGTGTCTGAAGAACGCATCTCCCTTGTGGTAAGCAGGAATCAGAGAGCAAGCCAGAGAGACATGAGACAAGCTATACCTACCAAGAACATGGCCTCATTGACCTACTTGATCCAGATAGGTCCTTCCTACTGAAATTTCCAGAACACCTGAAAACAGCATCATTAGCTAGGGACTAGACCTTCAGCAGTAAGCATGTGAGGGACATTTCATCTTCAAACTGTAACAAACATTAATAATTCTTTCTTCCTTATGATGACCCTGAGTTGGAAAGCAATCAGAACAGGACTACCAATTTGAAAGTTTAGGAATTTAACTAAAAGTTTTCTTGTGTAATTGCTGTTTTGTATAAATAGACTTCTGAATGATGTATGTTTTAACATATGCAGCTAGTCTAAACATTTCTTACAAATTACAAGTTAATATAGTAAAGACCATGCTAATAATAAATCCTAGAATCTTGACTCTTTCAGTAATCTCCCTCTTTTATGTGAAATAAATAGAGGAATACATACAATAATAAGAGTAGCAACTATAAAAGCTGTGCAATGTTAAGTTTGAATTAGAAATAAATTATGTGTTTCCTAGTCAGACTACTGAGAGAACCTGGAAGAAATAATTGCTACTGACAAGGAGCATGTTGGCCTGTAATCAGTATGAAACCCCACTACTAATAGGAACCAGAGCTTCTTGGGGAACTTGTAGACTTCAGTCTAGACAGAGATAACATAGGAAAACCATGATATAATCTACTGTGAGAAAAGAAGAATACAAGAGAAGTGATACAAAGCCATCAAAGCCAGCTTAAATGCTTATTGTTGTTGCTATTGTTATTATTTGCACATTTATTACATCCTGACTACAGTTTCTCCTCTCTCTCCTCTTCCCAAATTCTCTCCCTCACCTCCCCTTTCCCCCAGATCCACACACCTTCAATCTCCTGTCAGAAAAGGGTAGGCCTTCCAGGGATATCAACCAAACATGACATAATATTCCACAATAATCCTAGGCACATACCATCTTATCAAGGCTGGATGAGGCAATCCAGTAGGAGGAAAGGGGTCCCACAAGCAGGTAAAAGAGTCAGAGATAGACCCTGTTCTCATTGTTAGGAGTCCTTCAAGAACACCGAGCTATTCAGCCATAACATACATGTAGAGGATCTAGGTCAGACCTCTAGAGGCTCCTTGATCTCTTCAAATCCCCATGAGTCCAGGTCAGTTGATTCTGTGGGCTGTGTTCTCATTGTGTCCCTGATCCCTCTGATTCATTCTATCCTTCCTCTTGCTCCTCTGCAAGCCTCCTTCTAAATGCTTGGCTGTGGGACTCTGCATCTGCTCCCATCAGTTGTTGGATGAAGTCTCTCTGCTCTTTTTGATGATGATTCTGTTAGGCTCCAGTCCCAGAACACCCTGAAGGCAGGACAAACTGGAGATTGAAGGTTTTGTGGCTGGGTAGGTGTCCCAAACTTTCCACTTGAGCCCTTGCCTGGTTACAAAAGATGGCCTGTTCAGGCTCTTGATTTTACAATTACCTAAGCATAAGTAGAGAAGCACTATAGTATTATGAATTGCCTTAGCATATATGTGTATAACAGTATTTTGAAAGAAAAATGAGAATCCATACAGCAAATAGTTATTTGTCACTCTTACAATCCCCTTTCCTCTCTGATAACTGGTAAAGGAAGAATTGCCCATCAGTATTGATTTTAACACAGAAAATGTTTTCAGGGTTTAAATTGTGTAGTCGGTAAGAAAAATAAATCTATTCTCTGCTTAAAGAGTAACAGTCAATAAATTTATTTTGAATAAGTTTTTTATTGTTCTGTTTTTTAACTTTTAAAATATTTTTTAAGACGGTTCTTCACTGCATTCTAAAACTACCAGGTAATAGATACCTTTCTACGATAGTTTGCTGTTGAAAAGGGAAAGGGAAATTGGCATTGCGAAATTGGCATTGCGAACTGGGATACGCTAAAGTCATAGATAAGGCCTATCATCACAGTGGTAGGAAAGCAGACCCTGTAGGTCTTCTGAATGTGACATGGACCAAGATCCAAAATACACAGCATCAAAAAAAAAAAAATACACAGCATCAAAACTTAGGAAAACTTGCCAAAATCATTGAAGACTGAATCTAATTGATTGCACAGGTGTAAAATCTATCTTTTCAGATAACACAAAGTGACTGAAGAGTCAATGTCACTATGAGAAAGTGATTGTGTTGATGAAGAAGATAGGGAGATAAATCTATAGGGAAACGATGGCATTCATGTTCAGTCTTGTGAAATGGAAAACTGTGAGATGAATAGAATCTCAGGAGCCAGGACAACAAAAGGCAAGCCATGATTCTTTCAATGGCTAATTATCCATTTAGCCAGCACTGAATGATGCTAGGAAAATGAGAGGTGTGCATGTGAAATTTGTCTTAAGAAAAAATTTTAAAGAATCATGGTCCTTTTGTTAAGTGTGATAACCATATTATGCTTACAAACCGATTTCAGTTTTTAGACAGTCATGGTGAAGCTACTTACTATGGAGATGTAATGAGGCCTATAATTTATTTTAAATCACACTTTAAAGCAGTATAGCTAAAACAAATAATTTTAACGATGTTCAAATGAAGATAACATGCATATATTTTTCATTTCACTGTTCTCTCTATTCTGCTTTAAAAATCATCAACAAAAATCATTGTGCCTGTTATCATAGCTTCATTCACCTACTTTCTCCCTTCTATATAATCTCTGGACATGGAAAATTAACTGTTTTCTCAGGAAGAAAATTACTAAAACTTCTGGGTAAAGAAGTTTATTTGGAAAACAAGCAAGTTCTGTAATTGTTTATTTCATGATCAATTCCAAGTTTTAGTGCGGTTCTCACTTATTTAAAGATAACGGTAGAAAGGCAAGGTGACACCTGGTAGTACTCTTAGCACTTGGGAGAAAGAGGCAGAAGGATTGTCCAAGTGTGAGGCCTGCCTGGTCTACACAGTGATACTCTGTATCCCAACACACACACACACACACACACACACACACACACACACACACACACACTCATCACACAGCCAGAGTTAGAGTGAGAAAAGAAGAGAGGGGGAGAGAGGGGTGTGTGAGGTGGTATTCACATATAATCTAGCACTAAGGAAAACTAAATTTGAAGTTAGCGTAGCCAATGCTGTGAGTCTTTAAAATAAAGTAAACGAAGACAAAATAAATATTAGTAACTGACAAACAAAATTACATCGTACTTGTGATCATGTATTTTAACTATATCATTTCCATTTTTAAAATAATATTTTTTATTAATTCTTTGAAAATTTCACACTGAGTATTTTGATTTTATTCATCCTCCTCCCTGAACTTCTTCCAGATTCCCCCTTAAACCTCCTACCTACCCAAAAAATTATGACTCCCCTCTTAAACCATCAAGTCCAATATGTGTAAAAAATGAGTCGTACATGTTGGTCCATACCTGTAATGCTATTATTGGAAGCAGAGGCAGAAGAATCTGGAATTAAGAGCATCCTGGGATAGAGAGTGAGTTAGAGGCCATCCCTAAAAAACAAACAGTAGAAAAAAGTGAGGTTCAGCAGCTAACTTGGAATATAATACATATTTCAGCAGCTGAGAATTGTTGCAGTTTCTGACTTTTATTAAGTCTGTAAGAAATATTCTTCCCATTGTAAAAGTCTTGTCCAATACCTTCACACATTTCTTCTTGAATGTATCCACATTGCTGCCCAAATTTTTCTCACCTGCATTTGACAACTCTAATACACTCTCAGCAATATTATCCTACCTCTGTTTTCCTCTCTCTTTCATCTCTTTGCTCTTATTTTAACAGGGATAGAAAGAAGCATAAGAGCAGCTGCGTAAGTAATCTGAATACATTGAATGTAATTGGTTGATAAGTCAGAAAAACTAGATAATGTTCCTTTCCTTATATCAAGTTAAATAAAAATTTCTAAAGTCAATCCAGATGCAGCTTTGATTGTCATGAGTTTACTCTAGTTCAACTTAGGAGCTGAATTTGGAATTCAAGAGAGGAGATGAAATTCTGTGGTCATGACACCAACCCAAACTTCTTAAGCATCTGCTGTTTGTGCCAAAGAGAGGACCACAGACAAGAAATATTGTAGAGTGACAGGAACAATTAATTCAAAGACATTATGAAAGAATATATGTAAAATATTTCCTAAAATTGGATCAAATATGACACGGACTTAAAAACCACCCAAAAGGAGAAAATAATAAAAATGACACAAAACCAGACACCACAAAAGAGAAAAGTCAATCATTTTTACATTTATAGTCTCTCTATTATTAGATGGAATATCATTAAAAAAATAAAAATTAACAACTCAAATTTTGAGTGGTAAATAGCAACAAAAACCAAGATCTTGTTAAAGAAACAGTGGAAATTGTAAAATACACAGTATTTCATAAAATCAAAAGAATATATAACTTACTAAAGCAAATAGAAAATTGACAAACTCAGAAATATATTTTGGACCAAGTGAAAATGTAACCTTGTATTTCCACTAAATAGTACATATTTTCATAAATTAAACGATATTAATAATTTTTAACAATGTAATATGCAGTTAAGAATATTGGGCTAATAAAGAGCACAATACACTGAGACCCACACTTCCTGTTTTATGTGTATAACACCAGCCATGACTACAGATGATCATTTTACAAAGCGAAAACTGACAAATGGTGTTATATTAAGCAAGAAGCTCCAGTACTGTGAGGAGATATCAATGAAGACAAGACCTGAGAAATGAGAGAAAACGTTTGTCAAATCTTAAAGTTAAAAGAGATTCATATTCAGAAAGTATAAGGAATTCGAAGAATTCAACCTCACAAAGCAAATAATAGTTTAAAAATAGGATAATGACCTGAATTCATACTTGGAATGCATGCCTAAGGAAAAAGACATTATATAAAAAGACACCTTTTGTACTAAACAAGATACAGAATTAACCTAGGTATCCACTGATCTAAGAATGAATAAGGATAATATGGCTTACACAGACAGTTGAGTAGATTCAACCTTGAAAAGCCATGAAATTTTGTGAGTTGGTACGACTTGAATGCGGCTGAGATATACAGGTAAATTAAACTGGAGGGAGAGGTACAAACACCTCATGTTCTACAGAAGGGAACATAAATGTTTTTGTCACAGAGGAATAGGATAGAATAACTCCCAGAGCTTAGAAAGAATAGAGAGAGGTATGGAGACAATATACTTAATGGATGCAGTGGCCAATAGAAAGCATACCTTCTAAAGTTCTGTCTACCACAGTAGGGTTATTATAGTTAAGTATCATTAGTTGAGTATTTCAAAATAGTAGAAAAGATTTTTAAATGTTCAAACACACAAATATGACAAGTGTGTAAGATAATAGATATACCAATTATCTTGATCTGACTATTATATATCTTACATATGCATTGAAATGTTGCCCTGTACCCATTAAATATGGGTAATTATTATCATTTAAAAATTAAAACACATTTAGAACAACCAAAAGCAAAATCAATTTACAGATGATGCCAACACTGAAATGCAAAAAAATAACATTTAATTATAATGTTGGAGTGATAACGCCTATACAATTACATCATGTAACCTACAAGAAATAGAAGAATGGGGCCAGAGAGGTGGCTCAACAGTTAAGAGCTCTCTGCTTCCTGGTCATAACACCTGTGTTGGGTGGCTTACAACTGCTTATAACTTCAGTTGCAGAGGATCCAACACTCTCTGCTACCCTCAGGCACCCCCATGCACTTGGTGCACAAAAAATAAACCATGTAGGCACATGCACATAAATAAAAAATAATAATTATTGAAAAAGAAAAATAAGTAGAAAGGTAAGTGTATGGGGTGTGTGGTGGTTTGAATGAAAATGGCCCCCATAGGCTTATAGGTTGTGGCACTGCTAGGAAGTGTGGCCTTGTTGGGGTAGGTGTGCCTCATTGGAGGAAGTATGTCACTGGGGGTGGGCTTTGAGGTTTCAGATGCTCAAACCAGGCCCAGTGTCACTGCCTCTTCCTGCTGCCTGTGGATCCAGATATAGAACTCTCAGCTACCTTCTCCAGCACCATGTCTGCCTGCATGTAGCCATGTGTCCCACCATGACAATAATAGACTAAACCTCTGTCCCACCATGACAATAATGGACTAAGCCCCATTTAAATGTATTCCTTTATAAAAGAGTTGCCATGGACATGGTGTTTTATCACAGCACTGTAAATCATAACTAAGACAAAAGTGATTAGCATCTGACTCAGAGACTAGTCTATCTTTATCAGAGGTTTGCCACAGGTTCAAAAGAGGCAAAGTAACCAGAGAAATCTTAAGAGACATACTTATGACTGACCTGCTGACATATGTATTAGTGGTGTGTTTGATACAATCCCAAACTATGCTCTTAAAAGTGCATAATATGTCAAAAACACTTATGGTACTCAAACCTGAAATTATATGTCTCATAGTTCATGGAGAACGCCAACTGGCTTGTACTAACTCTGAGGACAAATGATGTGCTGAGACAGCTCCTTTCTGTGTGAATTAGTGATTGCATATGTGCACTGGAGGTAAAAAAAAAAAAGACTAATCCAGCTCAGTGGGCATACTAATGGGACAAAGAAAGCCCCAGATGTGGCAGGAGTGCTGGGATCTTCTGCATTTCTTGCTTTGCCCGAGGCATCGGCCTTCCAATATTATCAACATCTTTGGTAAAATTTGAATTGTATAAATCTCCAAGCTTATGCCTATCTATGCAGATGTGCTAACTCTCCTTGTGTTGCCAAGGAATCCAAATGGTGTCAGAGAGGTTGTTCAATGTGTTGCTGTCTCATGATCATCAGCTAATCCTACTGTGCATCACTGTTGCATATCACTTTAATTCATCTCTTTGAATTTTCTCCTTCCCGAAGATCTGTCCACTACCTTCTTAGTTCATGATTCATTTATGCCTTATTTCATATGTAATCTGTTTTAAGGTTTCTGTATAAAACGTGTAGGCTTTTCCATGAATCATTCCTCCAACAAAACATCCCCTGCACTTGTCTAGATGTGATAGCACTTACCAATGACAAATTGCCATGATTTTTGTCCAGTGTGTATGGTTGACATCATAATGAACACAGTACGTTTTGTTCACATCCTAATCATACCTTACTACAGAAAAACAGCACACTGACACAGCACTTCATGGAGTGCTTAGTAATCTTCAAAGGTCAGAACTGAAAGCGAGATGCATTTGTCATCTCTAATTCTATGCCATCATCAGCCAGGAGCAGGATGAATGACTCCGGAAATGGAGTATTCAAAATTCAGCCAAAAACTGCAGTTGAAAAATCCAAGAAATGTTCCAGGATGGAGAGAGGCACCAAGCTAGTATTAAGGTCACAGGGGCAATGTTGCTAACATCAGAAGCCATAGAAACACTATAGTTGGAGATGGAAGATGCTTTAGAACAGGTTTACTTTATGTCATGGGGGGGTGTCTTTAAAATAAGCTACACCAGCCTCCCATCATTGATTAAATTAGAAAAATTATGTATACTGTATACCAAGAATCTAAAATGCCTGCCTTATTGAATCTTTGAGGTTAAAGCATATGGTGTGTCTTCCAGTTCTAATATATGAGCTTTGTATGTATTCAGTACATGTTAGAGAAGATTTAAAACCAGCTCACTATGGGTTAGCATGTGCCTTGCAGCATATGTCTTTCATAACCACTGCCTCTAAGTTAGCCATCAAATCTGCTAACTTCATGAAATGCTTCCTAGGATGATTTTGCATTTTGTGGCTTGTCCATTGTGGTCTAAGTCATGTGAACATTTTGAAAAGAAATCATGCATTAATCTATTTTAAAACCTAAATCTAAGTGTCTGGTTGGAGTGTAGAGTTCTGGCTGTGTCATCAGACCCTGATCAAAATGCAGTGTTAAAGGTTTGCTGATAGAGATGTTTGAGTCAGTGTGTCACCATGCATGCAAAAATATTTTCTTCTAGTTTGAAAATATACTGAAATAAAAATTCAAGCCCATTTAAACAAAAGGATGTGAAAAAAATCCCATGACATCTACAAACATTACCAAATAGTTTATTTTAAAATGCCCCATTAGCATGTATTAATTATAAATAATAACAGTTTCATTATGATATTTCACATATAAATAATATAGTTTGATCATACTCACCCCTTACCACCCTCTTTTTTTTTTTAACCCCCATGCCTCATGATCCCTCTCCGATTCTGAAAACGTTTTAAAATAGTTACTTTTGAGAGGTCAGAGCTATAGCCTCTTTGGAGGACTTTATTGTCTATACACCTTTAGGCCATTTCCATATTCAATGTATCTTATGAATCCATCTCTTACTACATGAAAAATGAGGTGTTTTCATTTTGCAACTGGGTTACTGCCACGTAGTCAGAGGGAAATACTTTTTAGGGGAATGTTTGTATTGTCTGGAGTAAGGAATCATTAAGAAAGACCAAATATCTGTTAAAATAGGCAATTAGATGTAATCTGGAGAGAGAGGAGAGAGAGGGAGAGAGAGAGAGAGAGAGAGAGAGAGAGAGAGAGAGAGAGAGAGAGAGAGAGATTCGTATTTGAAGTCACCAAACACATGTACATCTTTATGTAACTTTTTCTTACCATTGAACAGCTCTATCTGTGTTCCTATAACACTTGGACTTTCTCTCCCATTGCGATAATGATAACATTGTATTGGTTCCATGACTGTTTCTTATATCTGATCATGGAATTATAGAAGACATAGTTAAAAAAAAAACTTTACTTATTGGGGCCTGACATGTAGGTTACTGATTATTGCTTACTTGATGATGGAAAGAAGAATGTGTAGTTGAAATGGAAAAACATTCTAAAATGGATAATCAATAGTTTGTATCATAATTTAGCATATTAAAGAAAAGCAAGCAATATGGAAAAGTGATTCTTATTTTATAGTTGAGGAAGTAGGTGACAGAGAAACTGACTTTCTAAAGTGAGAAGGATTGTTAAGGCAAAAAAATCAAGGTTGCGAATGCTGGTGTTTCAATTCTCAGTCCATCATATTCTTTCCAAACAGAATTCACAGTAGATGAAAACAAGTGTTTTTTAGATTATACAGAGAAAATTACTGGCAAATAAGCCGCCTCTATGTTAGGTTGCATACTGATTCTTTCAGGCATGATCTGGAATAATGTAACTGGAGAAACATATTTGTGCTCAATTTAAGACTCATGATTTTATGAGGATTACTGAAGAAGACTGAAGAAATTAATCTCTTCAAAGAAGACTATTAAAAAGGCAGTATTTGGCTGGTGATGCTACATAATTCTGTTATTAACAAGACATATTTGGATGGATATCACATCTACATTGATATTTTATAAGTTTTGGAAAATTAAATGAGTAAACTACACGTGGTGTAAATAAAAGGCTGTTTGACAACTAACAAACTAACAACTTACTCACTAACTAATTAATTACCAGCTGATTAACTAAAATCTAATACCAAGACTGCTTTCTAGAAAATTCAATTCGGACAGTTAGAACTGAGCATGTCAGTGAGTTCTCAGGACCTAGTAGGAAGGAGATTTGTGAGACCTTAATTGCTGTGTCTGTGAGAGCGGGTTTCTTTTGTTTTTGTACTGTATTGTGTTCTTTCTGTAAGGTGAACTACATGGAATACTGAATATTAATGATATGCTCTTGGTAAAGTGTAGTCAGAATGGTTAAGTATTAAATAAAATATATTGTTTTTCAAATATCCATTTCATGCACAGTCCAATGTTGAAGCACATATGAATTTTATTATGAAAATGTTCCTATGAATAAACTATGTTCAAAAATGAGCATGTCCCTAACATAAACATAATTAGGTAGAACTCTCCAAGGATGATTCCAGGAGAACTGGCCTTCTTCCATGAATGTAGTCCTTCTTCTCTTTTCTGTACTTGTGATTATTGTCACTCTTCTGTTTATACCTCGAGAGCATCTAACTTGTTTAATAATTGAGGCTTTGTGGGAAGAAGTTACTTCGGAAAGAGACATTGGCCATACTTGAGCTCCTCTTGGAAATATAGCCCCAAGTTGCTAAGAAAGAGAGCCTTGCCCAGCACTCCACTCCACTGCTCTGCCTCATGTCGGGGTGTTTGGTGTTCCAGAAGACTAGTTCTCCTTCAGGTGTGAACAACTCTCATGTTAATGCCATGATAAGATAAAGGCAGAGGAGAAGCAAGAGGCGTCTGATGAAACCTAACCTGTGACACTCTTCCTGCCTACCTGCTGCTGCTCTGAGTAGTTCAGAAAAATTAGGTTACTAGACTTCAGGAAGCCTTCCTGACGTGTTTTGTCACTACCAGCTGGAAACCCTGGTGTTTGTCATCAGAGTTTTGCATGACATACCATAGGGAAGTGCTAACTCACTACCAGAATTCAAGTCTTAATTTACTTGCTTTTTCTGAAAAGGTGTCCTAGTTTTCCTGTACATGCTGTCTATACTTGGTCATAGCACCCTGTAAATTTTGTTGGTATGTATTTATATGGTACTCATAATATTCTGGACATGGAGGTTGATACAAATAGATTAGATAAAACATATGTTAAAAATCAGACTGAATTTTATGTATTCATTTTGTGGCAATTCATTTTGTTTATTGTATCCTGTGTGTCTGAACCTATCTTAGTCACTTGGAGATTCATGGTTCCTGATGAAAATTGCAGCTGGATGGATTGTAGAATCAATGAAAAATTGCTCCAATAATCACTTTATATGTTGAATATTTAACTGATATAGGTGGTATATCAAATATTCATGAGATTAATGTGCACTATAATGACACAATGTCAGTTTTGAATTGAGACTGGTGAGTTCATGTAAGTCTGAACCTTTAACAGTGAGGGCTGGCTATTATGGTAGAGTTGTTCCTGTCAAGAAGGCAAAGCAGAATATTTTGGGACAATATAAAGAACTTGTCAAAATCAGTGTTCTACTGAGACAAAATTTGTTTTCTCGTGACACACTTCAAAATACATCATTTTAGTTTTAATAACTTTACTAGACATGGTCATAGCTTGCCAAGTTGTAGTAAGACAAATTAGAAATATCTCTTGATTTTGAAGGGCTCTCTAAAGCCCTGTACACAACACAAACAATGAGAATTTCATTAATGTTTTTATTTTTCAGATTTACTGATGACTTAAAGTTATAAGATGTTTTCTCTTTTAGGGTGTTAATGAATACATCCTACAGGCAGCGAATAGTCCTTCAGTTTCATCGTGCTTCCTGTGTTTTCTCTGACAATTGAGGTAGTGGGTATGTGAAAAGGAAATCAAGTGATTTTTGTGTAAATAAGTAATAATGAAGTTCCTACCAAGCACAATAAACTAGGCTTTGCTACTCACAAAAGTTTCTGCTCTTTAAACATACACTGTATTGGGGAGAATTATGCCTGCATTGTGCATGTGAATGAAAATAGCAGTTAATAAGTAAACACAAAAAGAGCAAGAACTCATGTCTGTGATAATATTTTGGACAGTGAAAGGAAAACATGGAAAACAATTCCAGACATAATTTCCCTTTGAAAGTAAGAACAGAAAAATACCATCTTCCTATATCATTTCAAATGCTTTATTGCAATAATTACCTTACAGAATAACATTGAATAAATATATTCAGTTATTAGACAATGGTCAATTTAAATGAATAAAATAGGGAGATAAAATAGGTGGATATATGTGGAAAACAGATGTAGAAGAGTGAAGGTAAGCATATCTATCTTAGGGTCTTTAATGAGCATGGGATATCTTCACTGTGTTACTATAAACGATGCCTATGTCATTTTAGGATTAAATTTTTATCTCCTAGATAATAGATTCTCAACAATATTTCTCAGTCTTCAACCTTCCAAAGAGTGTGACTTGGTTGAAGTCAGCCACACAGTTGAAGGTGAAGCCAAGTTTCAGATATAGCCTGGAGTCAAGCATCTTGCAGCTTGCTTTTGTGGCTTGGATTTCACTGAAGAGATGATGCAGCTCTTTTTTTATCCAGTTGTACACAAAATGTTCAGCCTGACCATGGAACTTCCAAAGCATGAGAAAATCCACTGTGAAAGCATTGGTGCACTGTTCTAGAGATGAACATACATCCCATTTTTCTCTTCCAAATGAATTACCAGTACCGTGTAAGATTAATTACTGTAAATTTCATGGTACTAATTTTGAGAAAATGTTTTCCCTTTTAATCCTTTTCCTTACATATCAAGAAAATGCTCTTTGGCAAAGAAAACAAAGATTGAGGACCCATGCCAGGAAGAGAAATGGATACAACAGCTAAAGTTTATCAAACTTTTTAAAAAAGAAAAATAAAGATTAGAGTACAGTCACATACTCATTCAATGCTTTTCTTGAAAATACATCATATTTATCGTGTGATTTGTTTTCATTTTGAGTAGAATATCTAAGAGGATCTAGAGATGGTTTAGCAGTTAAGAGTACATTAAGTTAAGAGCAGTTAAGAGAACTAAGGTTTAGTTCCCAGAACCTCAATCACATACCTCACCAACCACCTGTATCTCCAGTACCAGAGAATCTAAAGCATTCTTCTGGACTTCATGAGCACCTGCACTAACAAGTGCAAATAACCACCAATCTAGATACATCATCATCATCATCATCACCATGAAATAATAATAAATGTACATGATAATAATAATAAGAAAAAGAAAAGAATATATAAGTGGAACAGGTGATAGAGATCATCTCTGAAAGAATTTTATCTTAAAAATAAAGCCAAGTTCAATGGTTGGTTTGATGCTAACTTAACACAAGCTTGAATCATGTGGGAAGAAGTTAGCTCAATTAAGAAAATGTCCCCTAATCTAGTTTCCCCTTTATCTTCTTATAAGATTATACTTTATATTTTACCTTCCCACTTTCCACTCTGGTTATTTACTAGCTGCCTAACCTCTGTGGTTATTCAGACTGAAGCATGCATATCTAAAGCTGAAAAGTTGCCATTCATATATAAGAGAAACCATGTGCTATTTGTTTTTTGTTTGTTTGTTTTTGGGCGGGGGAGGGCTCTTGGTTCCCTCTTTCATGATAATTGTTTTTGGATCCATCATTTCCCTGAAAATTCCATTTTCCTTAACAACTTACTAATATTCTGTTGTGCATATTACTAGATTTTCAATATCTATTTATCAGTTAATGAACAAGTAGGCTATTTCCAATTTCTGGCTTTTATAGGGTAGCAACAAACATGGGTGAGCAACTATTTCTGTAGCAAGATGTAGTCCTTTAGATATATGCCAAAGAGTAGTATAGCTGGATCTTGTGTTAGATTGATTTTCATCTTTTTGAGGGATCCCCATAATGATTTGGGGAGGGGGATGGGATACAGGGTAAAATGAGATTATGGGAAGGGACAGCTAATGCCTTTTGAAAAGCCATGTAGAAACCTACTACCATAAACGATTCTTAAAATATATACATATATGAATATAATTTAAATGGAGTCACAGTATAATGGGGGATAAAATGCCCCAACTAGATATATTATGGCACTAAGTAAAATCTCCAGTGTTAGGAATGGGTTACATCTTGGATCATTGGCCAAAAGGATTCTATAGAACACTCTAAAAATCACAGGCTATTGGAAAGGTTATTGGTTAATCTCTATAATCTGATGGTAAGGTCCGTTGCTTGAGAACACAATTTAGTTATGTCATCATTTAGAGCACCCTGCCTTGAGTGGGATATCTGCCACATCCACCCCTTTAGGGCTCATGGATCTATGGAGAAGAGGAGCTTGAAAGATTGTAAGAGCCAGAAGTGGTGTATGACTCCACTGGGACACATTTTACAGACAAGACTGACATACATATAAAACCACAGAGACCGTGGCAGCACACACAAGACACAAGGCATGTTCAAACCAGACAATATCCAAACATGGAGAATGGGAAGTGGATACAAATCAAATTTCTGTCCTTAAGCAATAAGATATTTGAAATTCATATCAGCCAGGAAACATAAAATCAGTTTTCTCCAGTGAA
>CABHPP010116696.1:0-12500 GCA_902168425.1 Peromyscus attwateri | reverse complement strand
TCCCATTTTAACATAATAGTTTCCATTTCACTCTATTTGAAACTATTGGATTTAGTAATAAGATTATGTGGCAAATGCCCAGGAGGGTGGAAAAACGATTCTACATTTTATTGCACACACAAAATGTAGACAGTAAGTCACATGTTTGGGGAAAAATGGGAGAGAAATCTTTGCTTAATCTATTTGCTACCAAGTAATAGTGTAAGATCTGTTTGGCCAGTTTTGCTTTTTAAATTTCCTGTTCCAGTTAGAAGACACCTCCCTTTCTAGTCACCCATAGAAGTCACGTGTGCACATCTGTGACTGCACGTTCAGACAGTTCCGGAGACTGTGACTTTGGAGACATGGAGCTGTGAGTCATGTACAGTCGAGGTGTGCCCTTGATTAGATGCCAGCCTGAGAATGAGTCGTCACTCACTTTACGCCCGCAGCCTTCTTCCCCAAGCCTTCCCGGTCATGGAGGAAAGCTATTTTGTGTTTTTAAAATCCATTTAAATATTTCCCTGGGCAGAGTGTACACATAGGATTTCTGCAATTACACAAAATCACGTGTAAGTGAGGGAGTACCCCTCTGTAACAGGAAATGATTCCCCCACTGTTTGTGGGTTTTATGTTCGGATTAAAGGAAAATTGAAAGAGAAAAATGAAAACCACGTCTAGTCTCCCTCTCCTAGTTGGAGTCTATAATTTGTTTATAAGATGGCAGGCTTTTATTTGCTTTCAGATTTTTTTGTGGGGGAATATTGAAGAGAATCTCACCACGTAGCCCACTCTAGTTAGGAACTCAGGATCCTCCCATCTCAGTCCCACCCCACCCCCACCAAGCGCTGGGATTGCAGGCATGTGGCACCACACCCAGCTTGGTTTTGTTAATATTTTTTTTAAGTTCCTATTGTCTAGTTGAAATGGTAACAAACAAGAGAAGATCTCCTAGCCCACTCATCCCCACCCCAGCACATGGCAGTGCCATGCCCTGGGGACAGCAGTGGCAGCTTTCTGATTTCCATTCTGATTCAAAGGGACCAGCTTTTCCCTCATTCCCCATCTATTTCAGGGTATTTGATCACACTGTGTGAAGATGCATCCTTCCTCACTGCCTAAGGCATCTTCTGATTGGTTTAATAAAGAGTTGAATGGCCAATAGCTAGTCAGGAAAGGATAGGCAGGACCTCCAGGGAGAGAGAGGGGAACCGAGAGGTGGGGATTGGCCAGCGAGATGCAGAGGAAGTCAGATGTACAGTATGGAGAAGAGGTAACAAGCCATGTGGCAGAATGTAGATTAATGTAAATGGGTTAATTTAAGTTTTAAGAGTTAGTTTGGAACAAGCCTAAGTGAAGCCAAGCTTTTATACTTAATAAAAAGTCTCTGTGTTATTATTTGGGAGCTGACAGTCCAAAGAAAGACCTGCTAAACCCATCTACACAATCAGACAGCATCATCAACCCTCCAATTGGAACAGTGGCAATTTGGCTGCTTGTGTTGTAACACATTGTATTTTAGTATTATTCTAGTTTAAAAGTGTCTAGCTATACATGAGCTTTAGGGCTCCGAATCCTCGTGTAACAGCATCTCCTTGAGCTCTACTTTGTCATGCAAGATTCTGAGTTCTTTCACCTCTTCTCTATCTTTTATCCCTTCCTTCCATTGTCCCCATGTTAGCTACAGCATCTTCCTGTGCATGGCCAAGGTCACTAACACTTACTGCCCCTACCCCTCTGTGACCACACTCACAGTTGACCCAGGGTGACCCTGAACTTTGAAATCCAGTACAGAGCACTCACTGCGGCGAGGATTATTCAGCGTTGGTGTGAGTGTCCTGCTATTCCATGCCTCTGTAGTTATGCAGTGTGAACCTCCTGGCTGTTCCAAAGAGCTTTTCTACCATTGCAGTCCGTTAGTGCAGCTTTCCTAACACTTAAATTCATTCCACATTATAGTTTGTCCTGTATTTGGGCCATGGTTCATGTGCACACCAGATATTTTTCAGAGTTTCTAACTGTTATTTTCTAATTGAATCATTTGTTGTTATCAAGCCCCGACTCGTGCACATGCTCCTTTAATTCTGCAGACTGACTTTTGTAGGCAGTTTTCTTTCCCGTCAGCCAGTTCCCCAAATAACCACTCAGAGACTTATTAATTATAAATGCTTGACTATAGCTCAGGCTTATTGCTAACTAGCTCTTACAACTTAAATTAACCTGTTTCTATTAATCTGTGTGCTGCCCCAAGGCTTGTTTACCTCATCTATGAACTTCCTATGTTGCTTCTT
Source organism: Peromyscus attwateri (assembly GCA_902168425.1). NCBI lineage: Eukaryota > Metazoa > Chordata > Mammalia > Rodentia > Cricetidae > Peromyscus > Peromyscus attwateri. The sequence continues at coordinate 10,230 of CABHPP010116696.1, read as the reverse complement.
CTGCCTCTGGCCTGAGACTTCTCAGACTCTGCCCTTCTTCTTCCCAGCGTCCTCCTAGTGTGGTTCTCCTGCCCAATCTCTTCCTGCTCAGCTATAGGCCAGTAAGCTCTTTTATTAAACCAATCAGAAGGTGCCTTGGCAAAGACACACCTTCACAGTGTACAAAAGGATTATACTATAACAGACTTTCTTTTTTGGAGACCTTTAGAGACATCAGTATTTCTTTTCCAGTCTAGACTGATTATTTTCTAGGCACATGTCAGTGTGGTTATCCCGGGATCCACATGTATCACTTTCCCTGAAATAGACTATTTTTGAATGTTTTGGCTTCCTTGTTCCTTTATTTTGCTTGATTATATTCTTAACTCTTTGAGAAAAATGTGCATGCCAGGCAAATTGTCAAATCTTACTTGTTGATGTGTATGTTTATTCTGCACTCATAAAAACAGATAGTTTAGATAGGTATAGAATTCTGGTCATGATCTTCTTTTCATCCAGCATCCCTTGCAGTTTGTGAAAAGGACCTGAAGGATCCACCCTCCTTTCTCTCAGGTGCCTTGTTTGATTCTCTCTGAAACCATTTAGAATTTCTACATTTTATTGCTGATATTTTGAAATGTTACATTTACTCACATGAGAAAAGGAGGCAACTGGTTGGGGTTTCTTCTGTTTCTGGCATTGATTATTTCCCAGGCACATTTCTTTTCTGTGTAGGATTCCATAACAAAGCTCTTGGAGCAGCTCTGAGATCCCTTTTAGGGTCGGCTCATGGGATGCTGGCTTTGGACTCTAGCCTCCCAGTGTCAGAATGACTTCTTTTGATTTCCAGATAGTGAGTTCAGTACTTCCCTCCTCCAGTCTGTCATTCTTATGAGAATACAGATCGCTCCATTTCCGTAGTTAAGTCTTTGACCACCTTCACGTCCTCCTTGTCCTGTCCCTCTGCAGGACACTGGTGTCTTTCTCTAGTTCCCCGGTGTTCTTGCCCTCCCCTGTTTCCCAGGTATCATTGGAATCTCTCATCTCTCTGTGACCACCAACACCCCAATGCTGCTTCACTTCCTCGGTTCCCTTTTCTCTACAGTTTTGCCTTCATTGTATTTTTACAACTTTATTTCTGTGGGAATCTCAATGGCGCTCGGAGGCAGACATCGTTCTGCCATTTTGAATCCTTCCAGACTGTTTTTAGGAAAGCTGTCGGCTCAGTTTTCATTTGTGGGTTGTTTCTGGGGTATAGTGTCCTGTTTCCCTGGAGTCTCCTCAGTTAGATTGAAAACCTGCAAGAGCTACAGTGCTGTACCCACGTCATCCTGCTGCTTCTCCAGAGCCACAGTCCCAGTATGAGGCGTTTCAGACGAAAGTGCTGGTGTGAAAAGCAGACTGTCTCCAATCGCCCCCCACATCTCTCTCTCTAATGACACCCTCATGTTGCTAGAGTTTTCCTGCCTGACCCACAGTCAGGATAAATCTCTTTCACCTGCCAGTCCCACAGCCGCTCAGACCCAACCAAGGAAACACAGAGACTTATATTGCTTATAAACTGTATGGCCGTGGCAGGCTTCTTGCTAACTGTCCTTATATCTTAAGTTATCCATTTCCATTAATCTATACCTTGCCACATGGCTCGTGGCTTACCGGCACCTTTACATGCTGCTTGTCCTGGCGGTTGCTGGCTGGCAGGCAGTCTCCTTCTGCCTTCCTGCTCTTTTAATTCTGTTAGTCCTGCCTACTTCCTGCCTAGCCACTGGCCAATCAGTGTTTTATTAGCAACATATTTGCCATACAGAACATCCCACAGCACCCTCACCTTCCCAAGACCCCAACCAGGCACCCTCAGTTTTCCAAGCCCTACCCCCCTCTCTGATGGCACCCTCACCTTCCAAGCCTTTTCTTCTGTTCCCTCTGCCTGCCTTGGTCTGTTTCTTACCTCGTCATCTTTCTCTCATTTAGCTTCTTCTCTGCATCCTCTCCCAGTCCTTCCCCAGTCTGAAGAGGTAGAGCAGCTGTTTCCTGGGACAGTCTCCCCTTGCTGTTCTGAGGCCCTCCATGGCAGCATCACGCTTCTCCTTCGTGACCCTGCTGCACATGGCAGTTCTCTAAGGATTGGTTTTGAAAGTGTTGAAACTTAATAATTTCCAGTTCACAGCCAGTCTTGCTTTGTCTCCATTCCTCCCTTTCTCCATATCATTCTGAAGTAAATCCCAGATGCCACATCATTTCCTTCACAGATGTTTTAGTATGTGTCTCAACAAGGGCCCTTCATAAATATGAGCACAATACCATTAGCACACCCGAGCTACTAAAGGCAGTAACAGATCCAGTGAGTACAAATGTCCAGTTGTTTAACAATTGCCACTAATACTCTCTGTTTTGATACATCAAGCTGGGATCCCTGTGAAGTCCAAAAGTCACTGTTGGTTGATATGCCTTTTAAATCCCTTCTAAATATATAGGCTGCCTCTCCATCTCCTGGAATTTTGTGAATTTTTTCAACTATTTCATGTAATTTCTTACATGTCTCACTACATATTTATTTTATTTTGAATCTATTGAACTCTGTATTTTTTAAAAAATCAGAAAAGAGAATCTGATCATCTGAGACTTGGTAGAGATATGGCCGGCCATCTGACACAGTTCTTTCTGGCTATGTGATTGGAAAGCCAGTCAATTGGTAGCTCTTCAAAGGACCAGGTACACAGAATTACAAAGTCTGCTTTTTTAAGAATTACATTTATTTGCAAATGCATGCAGATAAGTGTGCGTGAATGTGTGTGTGTGTGCATGTGTGTGAGTGCGTGCGTGTGTGCGTGGTATGGTAGTACATGAATGGAGGTCAGAAGACAGCTTTCAGAACTACATTAACTCAGCTTGCCAGTCTCGGCTGCACCTCTGATTCATCTCATTGGCCCTCCAGTGTGCTTTTGCAAGGTCCTAAGGAGGAATTCTCACAAACCCTAAAGTGTGATAAAATAAGATTTTATATTCAAGTTAGAATAACTTTATGTTGTCTGGTTTTCACCCTTAGTAAACCAATAAATAGCCCCACCATCTGAAGATGGGATCAGAGCCTATAAGGTATTACATCAGACTGAGAACATTTCACAGCCTTTCCAGCGTGTTAATGCTTAAGTGGCGTGAATGGGATCAGGGCCACGCTTGTCTCAAGCATCACAGCTGTTTTTATGTTGCTTCCTTCGACATCTGTTTTCTTTGGCACAGCAGTTTTCATTGATGGAGTCCAATCTTGTCCTTGCCTAATCCTTCTTCTTAAATGATGGACAGCATGTACAAAGTGTTTTCATTGTAATGAATCAAATAATTGTCTCCCCTTTTTTTAGCCAGAAATAAACTTGAAGCGAGTTGAACCTTCAGAGTGAAATGTGAAATGAGAGCATTCTCTTTGTTCACTCTGCTCATTTTCTCCTGGTCTTAGGAGCTGGGAATCCCAAGTGTAAAATTGCAATTGTCTTGGGAAGAACGGAAGCTGCTTCTGTATCCAGGTAATAAAGCAGTTCTGATGGAGAGGGCCAGGGAGGAGGGGGCCAGGTGTTCTTTTTTTTGTTGTTGTTGTTGTTTTTGGTTTTTTGAGACAGGGTTTCTCTGTGTAGCTTTACGCCTTTCCTGGAACTCACTCTGTAGCCCAGGCTGGCCTCGAACTCACAGAGATCCGCCTGCCTCTGCCTCCCGAGTGTTGGGATTAAAGGCGTGCGCCACCACCGCCCAGCTTTTCAGCCAGGTGTTCTTTATGTCCATTTATTCACTTAAAATGTACCACGTGGGCATCCTACCATAGTATAAGATATGCTAGTGATTAATGTTGTATATCTGCACCTTAAGTGTTTTGCTTTCAAAATCTATCTGGGACACAATTTAGGGAGTGAAGCTATGCCCTTAGCAAGAGCGGCTGAGGTCATTAGTAGTGCAGGCCAGTGACCTCAATACTCAGGAGGTGATGGAGGCAGGAGGCTCAGCCAAGTCCAGCCTGCTCCACACAGCACGTTCCAGGCCAGAACTTACATAGTGGTGTTACACAGTGAGACCCAACCAAAGGAGGGGGCTGAGGATAAAGTGTTCATGAATCTTGAAAGATATTTAGGTAAAGTGATAAGAGATTGAAATTTTCATTGTTCAGTGGTAGAGATTTTGCCTGTCATGTCCAACACCTTGGTTCAATCATTGGTACTGTAGAAGAGAGAGAGAGAGAAATAAAACTAACTGTTCTGAGTTGTCTGAAATGTGAAAGCCTTTGGATGTGGGTATTAATGGCAATTGTCTTAAAATGTTTAATTTTGGATGGCAGTTGTCATTTACCATGGTTGAGTAGTGAGGAGCCTCAGGTCTCCTTCATTTTTGAGTCATTGTTTCTGTTCCAGATCACAGCCTGTGACAGACGGGGCTAAGTATGCAGATCATGCACTTACCATTCCAATCGTCCTTACGTATGTGAGCTCATGAGTCATTTCAACTCTTAGCATTGTATCCCTAATGCTGCTTTGCTTTTGTGCAGACACAAACAACACAGCATGATTCTTGTTCCAATGGACACACCTGGAGTAGAACTAATAAGGCCTTTGCCAGTGTTTGGCTACATGGGTAAGTACTCTGTAAACAAGTCTGTGCATCACACGCCGGAGGATGGTGCCTGCGGAAACACTGAAGGGAATTAGCAGGGCAGTTAGGAGTCCCTCGGGCCCCATCAGCTCTTCAGTGTGCCAGGGAAGGTCCGGACAGAGCAGATAAGAAGTGGGCTGGGGCAGCACAGCTTCCTGCCTCGTTGCTTACGCTGTGGAAAGGGCAGGTTGTCCTCGGGAAACAGTACTGACTGGCAGCTTCTCTGTCTGGTGTTCGTATACTTAGAAAGGAAACTTCAATTATGGGGAAAAGAAGAGTCAACATTTAAAACACTGAGAGTGAGTAAGCAGTGGGAGTTTCTTATTTTCTCATTCTGGAAATTAATGCCTAAGGATACAGCACGCCTGCTCAAGGGAACGAATGAAGCAGATGGATAAATCAATCTGACATAATCCACTGAATTTTTTATTTTTTGTCTCTGTGTTCAGTTCTCTTAACCAGTAAGACCTGTTCGTAAGCAATGAGATGAGTTTTGATTTATTTGAGTACAAAACATTTCCTCCTATTCTGCCCTTGGGTAGAATTCCTAAGAAGTAAGGCTACTTGTTCCCTGCCACCCATCCTGGGCACATGCCCGCTGTGTCCAAGCCACTGAGGTCATCCACTCATCAAGAGGTCTTGTGAATGCAGTAGATTAAGGTCCTTCCACTTGGGAGCTTATACACTGGGGGGTGTGGGAAGCATCCTGGCTTGTAAATTAGGACGTTATTAGTGGTACATGCTATGAACATGTAGACCAGACTTCAGGCTCTGTGTTGTGTGTGACTGGTGAATGTGGTGATATTTTGTTGTACTCTAATAAAACTCCTAATAGTGCCACTCCCTTTGGGGACCATTTTCTTTCAAACCACCACGTTCCTCTCCCTGGTCCCAAAGACTTATAGCCATATTATAATGTAAAAAATACATTCAGTCCAACTTCAAAAGTCCTCATAGTCTATCACAGTATCAAATGTTTTAAAGTTCAAAGTCTCTTCTGAGATTCATGTAATCTATTAACTGTATTCAGCCTGTAAAAATCAAAGTCAAAAAGCAGATCACATATTTACAACATATAATGGCACAGGACATACATTACCATTTCAAAATGCATGGAAAGGAGCATGGGAAGAAAATACTGAACCAAAGCAAGACCAAAAATCAGCTGGGCAAACTCCAAACTCTGGATCTCCGTGTCTGATGTCAAAAATGCTCTCCACATCTCCAACTCCATTCAGCTTTTTTGACGGCAACATACTTCTTTCTGTTGGGCTGGTTCCACTCCCAGTTAGCAGCTCTCCTCAGCAGGTATCCCATGACTCTGGCATCTCCAACATTTTGGGGTCTCCAAGGCAATCCAGGCTTCAACTTTACAGTTTCACATAATGGCCTCTCTATTAGGCCTCCATTCAGGGACCCGTCCCGTCCCCCCTCCCCCTCCCTCCCCCACGTACCTGGCCTCAGTGGCTTTATTCTATAACTCCTTTCTTCTATCCTTGACTCTAAACTCAGAACCTCATGGCCAAAGCTGCCAAGTTCTGCTGCTTACTGGGGCTGGAACATGGACCCCTCATTCAATTACATCTTCACCAAATTTCTGTCTTTCACTGCCTAAGCTTTGCTGTCCTGAAATTTGCTCTATAGACCAGGCTGGTCTCAAACTCAGAGATCCACCAGCCTCTGCCTTCCCAGTGCTGGTATTAAAGGTGTGCCCCACCACACCTGGCTCTAAGCTTTTCTTTAGTTCCTTTTCACAAGTTGGAAGCTTAGCTGGGTGAGATCTTGCCTTGAGGTCACCACGCCCTTTATTCCATTTCTTAATCCATTTATCTTCTTGAACACAGGATTTAGCTCTATTCCACTTCCAGGTGCTCTTTTTCTCCTCAAAATTTTCATTTTGTAATTTACCCTGCTCAGCTTGCTCCTTTTCATTATAAATCTTCATTAGAGTTACCATTAAAAACCACACAACAGCCAGGCAGTGGTGGCACATGCCTTTAGTTCCAGCACTCGGGAGGCAGAGGCAGGTGGATCTCTGTGAGTTTGAGGCCAGCCTGGTCTACAGAGTGAGATCCAGGACAGGCACCAAAACTACACAGAGAAACCCTGTCTGGGGGTGGGGGGAGAGACAGAGTTTGTACTTAGGCTGTTTTGAGATTTCCTCTGTCAAAAGAATTAATCCAAAATTCTTGACTTTAGCCTCAGGCAGACGCTTTGGACAAGGGCAAAAGGCAATCATTTTCTTCACCAAAATATCACAAGAATGATTCCTAGGCAACACACTCAAATTCTCCTCTGAAATCTCTTGAGTGAGTTCCCCCACAGTTCAAATAACAGTCAGCACCACTGTCTTCCATGCTCCTACTAGTGAGCCCCGTGAAGCAGTGCTTAAAGCATTCCACTGCTTTCCAAACCCAAAGTACCAGAGTCCAAATCCCTCCAAAGGAACACATGCTCAGGCCTATCACATCAATACACCAGTCCCTGGTACCAACTTCTGTCTTAGTTTGGGTTTTTATTTCTGTGAAGAGACACCATGACCAGGGCAACTCTTATGAAGCAAACATTTAATTGGGGTGGCGTGCTTACAGTTTCAGAGGTTTGGTCCATTATCATCAAGCAGCATGGCGGCATGCAGGCTGACGTGGTGCTGGAGTAGCGGAGAGACCTAGATCTTGCAGGGGAAAGAAAGTCGACTGACAGTCGCCCCCGAGGGAAGCTTGAGCATATGAGACCTCAGAGCCTGCCCCCACAGTGACACACTTCCTCTAACAAGGCCACACCTCCTAATAGTGCCACTCCCTTTGGGGGCCATTTTCTTTCAAACCACCACAGGTGACAACCTGAAGACACCAAAAATGAATCTGGAGTGTAGGCTAAGTGCACCCTGCACCTCAGAGTCTGTATTTTTAGTGTAGCAAATGCACCCACATCACTTTAGCTCCCTATACCCAAGGCCAAAAGAAACAGCATGGAGAAGGCTGATTATTTGTTCCATTGTGACAGAAAAAGGGGGTGGGGTTTGCCTGAGACTGTCTTTAGAGACGACAGGGAGGAGGGGTGATTCAGATGAAGTGGGGATGCAGTCTGACTCCTGTGATGCAGGTGCCAGTGTTTTCAAGAGGCAGCATGTAGTGGAACTGGTACAGACCAAGGTGGCAGACAGAATGATGGTTGTATTTCTGCTCTTCACCTACTGAGCCTCTTGTCCCCTTGAGCAAGTTCCTTGGCATTCTTAAATATCAGTTCCCACAATAAACAAACAAACAAACAAATAAACTCCAGAAATATTACTCACTTTCATGCTTGGGAGGGTTTAATTTTGTTTGTTTGTTTGTTTGTTTTGTTTTGTTTTCGAGACAGGGTTTCTCTGTGTAGCTTTGCGTCTTTCCTGGAACTCACTTGGTAGCCCAGGCTGGCCCTGAACTCACAGAGATCCGCCTGGCTCTGCCTCCCGAGTGCTGGGATTAAAGGTGTGTGTTACCACTGCCCGGCAAGGGTTTAATTTTTTTTTTTATTTAGTTCTTGTATGTGGAGTGTATTGTGTGGGCGCACATGAGTATCTGCCCATGTGTGGTCATGCCTGTGGAGGACAGTGCTAACATTACCGTCTCCCACTCTCGCTCTTGTCTTTTAAGACAGGCTTTCTTACTGCACCCAAACTCACTGCTTATGACAGCCAGAGAGTTCCGGCTCTGCCTGCCTCTGCTTTACCATTGCTAGGGCTGCAGATGTCCGTAAGCATCCCTGGGATTTATGTGGGCGCTGGGGATTTGAACCCAGGTCTTCATGGCACTGGGCAGGCCCTTTACCAGCTGAGCTGTCTCCCCAGCTTTGAATTTTTAGATTTTTTAAAAATCTTTTCTGCCAAACCTTTGGGTCACATGCATGTACATGTGTGCCATGGAACCTGGTCCTCCATTTCCATAGCTTTGCGACTTCAGATGACAGATTAAAACACATCTATCAAATAGTTTCTGAGACCTCTTCCAACTCCATCGGTTGAGTGTGCTGTAGCATCAAGTGCTGTGGGCTGAGGGCTGAGTTCTACCCTGGAATGTCCACAATATAATCGTCTTTGAAATGCTCCTTTCACTGAATAATTAATTATACTTTATAGCAGAGTCACCATCTATGACTTCTTTGCTCAACCATTTTGTATTTTAAATTATTTCTGTTTTGTAGATAATGTACATGGTGGGCACTGGGAGGTCCATTTTAATCGTGTGCGAGTTCCTGCTACCAATTTAATACTCGGTAAGTATTTAACACCCCCTCCCAGTAATGAGTATTCCTGTTCCCAGGTCTGCAGCTAGAAAATATACACAATCTTAATTTAGATACTTCCCATCTTATTCCAGTTATCAAGGAAAATGTTCCTTTTGTATATTTTTCTTATCTAGGATAATACGGTTTTATCTGAATGTTAAATGAGAATTTTATATTTTATGTAAACCTTATACTTTATATTTTATAACAGCTGGAAACATAGCTGAATACCAACGTTATCCAATTCAGAGCAACATGCTTTTTCTAAAGGCATGGTCAGGGCTCCCTACTAGTTTTAAGAAAATGTCAATACTTTTTTTGAATTCAGATCCAAGAGAGAATAAATAGAATACAAGTTTAAATGTTCACTGCATGCCTGAGATGATTCCATCTTTCCATTCACTGGAAACCTCCCCAACCTTCAAAGAGTGGGTTGCCCTCTCGTTTCCCCTGACAGGCCCCAGGATTGCAGTGGAGGACAGTCTGTCCCTCCTTGGCCTTCCCTGTCTCACTGTGTCACTCTTAGCCAGGTCCTTTCTTTTCTAGACTAGATTCCTAAGGCGGGGATGGTGCTTCAGCCAACTTTGTAGCCGTTGTGGCACTAACAAAGCAGCTGATACTTTACTCAGGGGACAAACTCCCCTACATCATAATGAACTTTATTGCAAAACTGTCTCTTTCCTCACCAGAAAGCTGTTTATATTAAGGGCAGCTCAGCTTTTCCTAGAATTCATGTAGCTAAAAGGGACTGGCTGGGCCATCTTCATGTTCTGTTTGCCTTCTCACAGGTGAAGGCAGGGGGTTTGAAATTTCCCAAGGCCGCCTTGGACCGGGAAGAATCCACCACTGTATGAGAACTGTGGGTTTGGCGGAGCGCATTCTGGAGATCATGTGTGAACGGGCAGTGCAGAGGGTAGCCTTCAAGAAGAAGCTGTACGAACATGTAAGAGGATCTGGAACGTCCTTGGACTTTAAGCTACTCTGACCTTAGTGAGAAGAGAGTGTATCTGTGCTGGAGAGGTTTCCTCTGTGTGAGCACAGGAGTCTCTGCTGTGGGCGTGGTCACGTCCTGCCTGGGAGGCTGCATTTCCCCCTGTGAAAGGTGAACAAGTCCTTGAGGCTCCAACACCCCGCACACAGAGTGTGAGGATGGCTTCAGCCCCCTCCGACTCCAGAGAGCCTGGGACATCACAGCTCCCTGAGGACTAGGGGGGATTGTCATAGAAAAAGAGCTTGCCTTGTCCTTTGGGTTTCTAGAAGGAATTAGAACAGATAAGTGTAACAGATAAGTAAACGTAGAGGAAAACAGCGCATAACTCAGAGAAAGACAGAATATTCTATAATAGATTT
>CABHPP010116695.1:0-24572 GCA_902168425.1 Peromyscus attwateri | reverse complement strand
ACCCTCTGGCCTCCACACACATACACATATGCACCCTGACACAGGCAAGCAAACACACACACACACACACACACACACACACACACACATGCACACGCACCAAATGCACTACAAAAAAGAGATTGTTATAGCTCTGTAAATAACAACTCATTGGCAAAACCTAAACTAGCAGTCTTGTGAGTAATGAAAATAAGGTGTATCTGTTTGAAAGGACACCACATAACCATTAAGGACACTGAGTAAGAGTTTACAAGACAGAGAAATACTTAATGTAAGGGGGGTGGGAACAGGATGCAAAGCAATGAATATCCTAATTGTGAGAACCAGAAGACTCCATCACCTTTGCACAGAAAGAAGATGGAAGGAAGGACACCGACTGCTGTAATGCTTACTTATGGAAGCAGGAAACAGGATTATTTTCCCTTCCTCTATTCCTAAAACACCCTGTAATCAGAGCGGATACTTTCATAATGGAAGCAAGATTTTGTTGTGTTTCTGAAAAGCAAATGAGTTGTATAAGATTTAAAAAAGATATCTTTTTCCAGTTTCAGTGACAACTGAACCCTGGCTAATTCAAGGCGAGGCCATTTGTAACACTGAATTCTCTACCATGACATCAGATCTGGGACACAGGAGAACCTGGCTGTCTGCTTCCTTGCAAAGCACCTACCTCTGCTCAAAATGCTTTGCTCAGGAAGTTAAAGGAATCAGGGCTGTCAGCGTTAGACCACTCGCCTCTAAGTCTCACACAGTCACTCCGGTTGCTGAATTCCATTACTTGGAAGAGACCTGCTGTGGGGTGCAACTAACAGTGGATCTATGGAAGGTTAGAAACCAGAATGGACAACACTGCTCCTTCCAGTGATCAGCCCCAGCAACAGCATCTTCTTTCCATGGCAAGTCAGTGCACTTGAAATCTATCATCTCTAGGTGGTTTTTTCCCATTCAAGCAAAAACTTTTTGCAGCAGGCCATCTGTTTCTGGAAATAAGGAGCAATTTAAGGGCAGATATAAGGTGCAGGGACAGGGGAACGATTTCATCTGAGCAATGAGTTTATTGATACACTCTCTATGTGGCTGACTCACTCAAGTTCAAATAAAGTGACACTTGAGTGGACCCAAACAGGTTGCAGCAGCAGGAAGAGGAGGGGGAGATGGAGGAGGAGGGGGAAGAGGGGGGAGGAGGAGGTCACTCCTGATGAGCAGACTGTCCCATGTAAGGCATCTTCACAATTTTAATCTTGAAAGCTGAGCCGAGAAGCTCCAAGATGGATAGTGGCTGATAGTCACAGACTCTGTCACAATGTCAGCTCTTGTGTAACCTGAAGTCTCACTAGGAGTAGTGGCAGGGGCAATGTCTTAATTCTGTCCTGTTACTGATGTCTCTCCTCCCAGAGGCTCTCAGTGTCTATTTTTGTAAGCAGTGAAGCAGGCCCTGGACAGGGGCAGTGAGGCGTTGCGGCCACTACCGACCCAACAGAAAGAGCTGTGTGGAGTCTGCATGTGTCATCCAGCATCCTAGACCTTCAGCTATAGCAATCAGCTCTGCCAAGAGTCTGCAGATACCATCTTAATAATATGCACAGCGATTTGTACTGCAAACACTACCCTTTTCAGTTCATGCACCAAATCAAAAGGTTTGTGTTTTTAAAACCAAGTTTGTGGATTTGGTTCTCTCTTTTCATCCTTATGTGGATCCTGGGGAGTGAATTTAGGTTGCCAAGCTGCATAGCAAACACTGAACGGTCTCACTAACCCCTCTTCTTGCCCTTCCTTCCTTCCTTCCTTCCTTCCTTCCTTCCTTCCTTCCTTCCTTCCTTCCTTTTTTTGTAAGGAAAAAAAATTCTTGAAGACTAATGGCCTTCTATATCCCACTCTAGGAAGCTACCATCAGTACTTGAGGAAGTAGTCAAAAGGGTATGTCAGTATACGGACAGGAAAGGAAGAAATCAGATGGAGGACATTTAAAAAGGACCCACCTGCAACTCATAGGCATCTGTATCCACATCTTCCCACATCCACTTACGTACACAGTGTACTGGGCTATACCCCGTCACACATCACAGGGGAGGAAGGCAGGGCAAGCACTTTACTATGGATCACAGGAACTAATTCAAACCAGCCTGGGCTCTGATCTGCTTCTGTGCTGAGGATTAGGAGACTGGGTCTGCTGAGCAGTCAGAATGAGAAGGAAGGGGGGCGGGTGTTTAATTGCTGGAAGGGAATAGATTCTTTTCAGGCTCCATTTCCATCCACACAATCCATCTACCAATTACAAGCAAGTTCTTATCCAGACATTAAAGCAGGCAACTGCCCATGATGGCATCCAACCAGAACTGCTTATCTTCAGGCTTCCATCACTCCAGACCCCCTTTCCTGGTTCCTAATCACTGGCTTCTGGCCTAATGCATTTGTGTCGCTTTCTCTGCCCCTGGATTTAGCTCCTGAAGTTTCCTCCTCGTATCAAACACCCCTGCAGACACACACAGGCCAGGCAGTGAGCTGGTCTTTGTTTCATCTGCCTGGGAAGGAAGAAGCTGTTTGGCCTCTTGGGTCTCTATCTGTCCTGCTAAATATCACAACCGCTGAGGCCTGTGGATAGGATCCAGTGCTAAGGACAAGGCTGTCTCATCCCTAGCATTTGAAATATTCCAGAAAGAAAAACCTGTGAGAAGGGGGCTCTGAGGAACTGCTGCAAAATTCACCAATGCATTCTTAACACCAAGACTCCATGCCAAACTGAATTTCCATTGCAAATCAAGCATTCACCCAGCCCACCATTAGCTAAGCTCATAGCCCTGGCTAATTAAGTCAGTCTCTGGAGGGGAAGGATAGATTTAAGGGCCATCATCAGCTCCCGTCTGAGATGCTCACAGCTGAGGCTCCGCTTCATTCTTCATGCAATGTGGAGCAAATCAAAGTTAATGTCGGGAGCAGGGCCACAGCTGACTGGGCCTCCCTCAGTGATGTGCACCCAAGACCCAAGATGTCACCGGCTTACATGTCATTACTCGGCATTAACATTCTGTCTGGGTTCTTGCTTCCCACTCAACAAGTCTACTGCAAGCTGTAAATAAGGAGGCGAAGGACAGGGAGGTATGCCAAGAAAGCTCACACATGGCTCACAGGGCGACAAAACCCATATTAATAATGTGATCTGAAGAGACCTGAGGAACATTGGACCTCCTGTCGTTTCTCTCTTGATAAAGAATCCTGCCAGTGGGGGTGACTGATATTCCAACTCTTTAAACTGTATCTTTCTAAAAATGTAGATTAAACTTGCCCAAATAGCTCTGATGCTCCTCCAATTCTCCTTCCCCAACCCCCTGTCCCTCCCTATGGGGATTAAAAATACCATGCCAGGATTTATATTTGGTTCAAATTTGCTTAGCACACCAAGACTAAATACAGCTTATGCACCACTCACGCTTCCAAAACCACTTACTTGGAAACGTATGAAACAGTAATGGAATGATTTATAGTTTTCTTTTAGCTCTTTCATTGCTGATTTACGGAGCTCTCTCTAGGGGTGATTATTTTTGGATATTTCAAAATCCGTAGACTGCCGAACTCTTGATAGATGTTAATGTATTCTCAGAGAGCCTCATGTTAACTGACACGTCTCATTCATGTCAACATTTAAAGAGCACCTATGAGGCATTACATATAGTGGGCTCTGTAAAGCTGGTTGAAGTCTGGGCTCGTATCCTCAAATAACTTACACTTGTCCCCAGTTGCTTTAGGCAGGGGATGTGTTGCTGCAGTGACTATTACTTACTGGCAAAATAAAATTCCCTGGTCGGAAGCCCAGGTTGGACACATCTACTAAGGTATCCATCTTAGCAGAGCTGGTAAGTCCTGGATAGAAATGGAGTTGGCCCCTGGAATTCTTAGACTCCATCCATCCACCTACCCACTAACATATTTATGCATCCATCATGTGCCAGCCAGCCAGCCAGCCACCGACTCAACTATCCTTTGCTTCACAGGGACCTTGGAAAGAGCATACCCAGTGTATCACATCCAAACAGCTCTTGAAAAATGCTAACTATTTTCCCTCTCTCCCAGCAGCAGAAGACATCAGAGAGATGTATGTCTTCATTGTACAGACGAGAGAAAGGCATTTTGGAGGTTCAGGATCTGGCTTCCATCTTGGGTTCTTACTACATAATTGCATGACATTCAAAGGTCACTAATGCATTTTCAACTCCAATCCTTCCATTTCTACTTAAAACAAAAACAAAAACAAAAACAACAACCAATATAGAAGGGTAAACTGCGGCTAAAAAAGACTCATCATTACTTAATACATTCATCTTCCCTACTCCCTCGTGTGTGTGTGTGTGTGTGTGTGTGTGTGTGTGTGTGTGTGTGTGTGTAGGTGTGCTCACTTCTGTAAGCATGTGGCGCATGCAGAGACCATGTCAAGTGTCTTCCTCTATTGCTGTCCACCTTATTACCTTTGGAGGCAAGGTCGCTTCCTGAACCTGCAGCTCACTGCTTGGTAAGGTTGGCAAGTTCAGGGGATTTCCCTACCATACCACCCTCTGCCCTGCTGGAGTTACAGAAACCATGCCTGGTCTTTACAAGGTTGTTGGGGATCCAAACGCAGGCACTACGCTCGCATAGCAAGCGCTTTACCTTCTGAGCATCTCCCAGTCCCATCAAAGACCCTTTCCTTTGACAGGCAGAGTTCCTAGCTTGAACAAGGAGCTAATAAAAACATTTTAAAGGAAAGAAACTGACCTCTGAGAAATGGATAGGAAGAATTAATTTTTTGTTGCTGCTGCAGCAAGGCTAACATGGACTAAGAGGAGAGAGAGAACAGCTGTGTGGTATAATTAAATCTTTCAAGGAGGGCCTGGCACAACCGCCATGCTAAACGGAAGTCAGACTCCCTCAGGCCTTGTCTACACTGATGGGAGATCACACTGGCTTGATCTTCTGGCTATGGTGCCAAAGGCCCTCAAGTCTGGCCTGTGTGGACCAAAAAGTCTGAGAACAAACCTTCAGAGGCTTGCAGTATTAGCCACAAGTGGCCTGTTAGAATCCCATCATTTCCACATCCCTGGGATGGCTGTTTAAGCAGCGGCTCAGGTTTATTCTGTTTCAGACAGAAGAGGAGGGGGAGGGAGATGCTCTCACTGCTGTCAGGGCCCGGCTTATCTTCCTCGTGCACAGCAGTGAGGATTTAAACATTTTCCTCTGCTGTCTTATCAGCGCTGGCTAACGCACAGGGTCTAGGATGGAGCCTTTTCAGGGGCTGGGGCACTGGGGGATGCTGTGGGCCCAGCACTGGGCATCTGTGGGCCGACTCAGGCTTAGAACAGAGGGATGAGACAGGACCGTGCCTGGCCTGCTGCCATGTGGTGCTGTTCTTACGGCTGGCACCTTGTCTCCTTTTTCCTTGGGACTGTCACCATATGCTGCCAACCCCATTTCTAGCTCTGCTTTTCCTCATCCTCCCCATTTCTAGTCTATTCCAAGCAAGGCTTCGACCCTTCCTTTACTTTCTTCAATTCAAGAAAACCACAGTAAGAAAGCCTCTCTTCCAGTCACTCACTCCACAAAGCTCCCACGGAGCATGTGTCTGCAGCAGGTGCTCCGAATGACAGGGAACGTCCATGTTGAGAACTGGTTCTGCCCTGGTGGTGACCTTACAGGCTGGCGCTTACATCCTAAGCCAATACTAGATTCTACTGTTTGTGAGTAGACAGTTCAGTGGCAAAACCAAACACTGGGGCTGATGAGATGAGTCAGCTGGCCAAGTGCGTGCTGTGGAGGCAGGAAGAGCAAAGCTTGGTCTCCAAATCCACGTTGAAAAGCTCAGTGTGATGGCAATCAGTCAGCCCAGGGCTGGAGACAGGTAGATCCCAGGGATTCTGCCTAGCCAGCCAGCTGAGCCTCCTAGGTGAGGTCCAGGAGAATGAGAGACTTTGGTCTGAAAAAACAAGGTAGCTGACTCCTGAGGTGAAGTGTACACACACACACACACACCCCATCACAACCAAAATATCCCAGAATTACGATAAATAGATGCCTCCAGACATGAAGAGTGATTGGGGGCAAGGCAGGAAATAGGCTACAATTTTTTTGTTGTTGTTTTGTTTTTGTTTTTTTGAGACAGGGTTTTTCTTTGTAGTTTTGGTGCCTGTCCTGGATCTCACTCTGTAGACCAGGCTGGCCTCGAACTCACAGAGATCTGCCTGCCTCTGCCTCCCGAGTGCTGGGATTAAAGGCTTGCACCACCACCATCCAGCAACAGGCTGCAATTTTAACAAAGGCAAAAATGTGGCAGCATTCCCACTGAGAAGGCTGCACCAGAGAGAGACCTGGACACGGACCCCTGGGTATTTGGAATATAGATGTTCTACCTGGAAGGAACAACCAAACCAAACAGGAGAACCGACCAGGATAGTCTTGGGCCCCCACTCCCTCCCCCTTGTAGAATACTGTAGTGCCAGGTTTGGAGAATCAGGTCTCCATCAAACAGTCAGATGAGAAACTACCACAGCACATCAGGCCCAGCTGAACATGAAGAGATACAGGGGAAGTGAAAGACATCAGTGCACTGTATGTAGAATACATTCCTCTCTCCAGTTATCCCTCCTCTTTGGGGATTAGATGCAGGACACAAGGTTGACACCAAGATCTCAAGGAGACTACACGAAGGGTATACAACCAGTGCATTTCCTCCTGTGCACACAGTCTAGATCATCTTGGGATTATCTACAACACCTAGTGCGGTGCTCTGAAGTTGAACTGTGTTGTTCATCAAATCACAAGGAGAAAAACATGTCCGAGCATGTTCAGTGGAAGGCAGTTTCTTTTTGCGAGGGTTGCTGTTTGTTTGTTGCGTATTTTCAATTGGCATAGGTGAAGAAGACTCAGCCTAATTGGTGGTGATCTTAAAAGCATCCATGTGGGCTAGGGTCAAATGGCTTGAGAGCTTCTCAATGAGAGAAGACCTTCTCTTGCCCCCTCCCTGGCCCGCCCTCCTTCCTCCCTGCACCCACACTGCAGGACCTTCCACTTCAGCACCTGGAACACACAGCCTTAAGAAATCGAGACTCCCCATCACTTAGACAGCTCCACAGCTCCCAGAGTGGAGGGTGCCTCTGCACCCACCAGACATTACCTGGGTCAAGAGTGAGGACATGGAGACTTTCCTGCCCACGGGGTATACAGTCTTTACCATGGTTGCCAAGATCCTGCCTTTAGAACTGTTAGGCTCACAGTGCTGGACATGGAAGGGTCAGAAGACTCCAGTGTGTGGCTCTCTTCCTAGCCCTGCCCCTCCTCAGCTCCTGAGCAGTAGGCTGAGAAAGAGTTCCCTGGCCTCCACCACTGTCTTCTGCTCTCCTGGCCAAGAGCCCATGGCTCATCCAAGTCTTTAAAACCCAATGACTAAATAAAAAGAAACATTCAAAAGTCAACAGGAGTGAAACGAACTGCTCACAGGCAGCGGTGTGGGAAACCCCTCAGACCCATCGATCCCCACTTTCTTATTTCTCCTTACAGTTTGTCCTACAGCCCACAAGAGTCTGGCTTTGCCCCCAGCTTTGTAATACACAAAGCCCTAAACAGTAAAGTGTTATTAACGTTTCTATTTAAAGGCATGGGGGGAGAGCAGAGTGGAGGCCAGGGTCCTATGTGATGACTTTGGGGGTGTAGGGCAGCAAGCTTCCAGACTCCATCAGCCCCTTGCAGGTTACCGGGAACCTTTTGAAAGGGGTCCTGTCATTCTGCAGGAGACCAACAGATTGCCCTTAATAGAATTTTCAAATTGCCTAAAATTGCTGCTTCCATTCTCAGCTCTCTTTCCCACCCTCCCCCACCTGACTCTGCGACCTGACTCTGCATCCCGGAGGAGATCTGTGCTAACAACAGCATAATCAACCGACCCTGCATGTCTTCCTGGGGAAGAAAACATTTGTATTGGTTCAGCTGACTCCAAGGAGGCTGTGACTGACACACATTCTCCTCAGTGGCTTCAGAGGCGACTTGTTTTTGTTTTTCAGAAGATGACAATAAAGGGAGAAAAACATGATTTATGTTGCATTCTGAAAACATTACACATCAAATCCTAGAAATCTCTGAAACTTTATGGTGCTGAAGATGATGACAATTGACCTTCCTCTCTGTCATTTTCCTCCAGTTATGACAGGGAGTAATCATTTCCAAATGGTGCCACATCAGGGAGTGGGCTGGGGCTGGTTTTCCTAGTCTTCCACATCCAACCTCAGGAGAGCCTATGTGAGCAAACAAAACACTGGACACTGGAAGAGGTGGGTCTTCCGAAGGAGACGGTGCCTGCCGAGACCCAATTTCTTTAAGCCCAGGGCCATCGTAACAAGTGAATCTTGGTGAACATTCTGCCATGACACCTGGCCCGACACAGGGTCTTGCTGGGCAGAGCTGGCCATGTGAACAAACACGGCTTTGAGAGTGCTGTGGTACTGTCTACACAAACTGCTGATAAAGTGGGGGTGCGGTCACCCCACAGGGACAGGTAACTGCTTCCATTCCACCTTGAAGCCTCAACCACTGCACTGCCCTCCCTTCGCTCCCTCCATCCCTTAGTTCTCCACTGGAGCAAAGTATTTAGGGCCCTGGCTGCACTTCAGGCTCACAAAGACCCATTTTAGACCAGGAGAGGAACGACCCTGACGTTGGTACTGTAGCACACAGTCAAGAGAACTGCTAAGGGAATGGAAAGGCTGAAAATGGCTTATCTGGGAGCGCTCAGCTCAAAGCTCTTTGGGCTCTGTAGGTGCTGCCCTGGTGACTAAGGCAGGCCAGCATTTGAAGTCAGGAGGAAAGCAGGCCAGGACTTTTTAGGACCCAGAGTGGACGCACAAGTTCTGTGAGCCAGGCACCCAGTGAACAAGAGTTCCCTGCCACCTCCTGAGGTGACAGGAATCTGTGCTCAGGGGCTGTGCTAAGGACTTGAGTTTTAATTATCTCATAATTCTTATTATCCACGTGAGAGGAAGGTATTAATGGGCACTTTTGTAGAGGGGGAAACTGAGACTCAGAAACATGAAGCAATTCATCCAAGGTCACATGGCTAGGAGGGGGTGTAGGTTTGACCTTTTCTGATGCTGGAGCCAGACCGGAGAGAAAACAGACAGCAATTATGGAAGTCCCAAGTATAGGCATAAGTCAAAATAATTGCTGCTGAGGCAGACTGTCTCAAAATAAAGTCTTTAGTGACAATTCTTTAAACAAAAGAGGAAGAGAATCAAGTAATTTAGAATTTTTGGTGACATTTTGGGACAGAGCTTCAAAGGCCCCCGAATAAGTAATGAATGCCACAAGAAGGACACGGTGGAGTGGCCGAATCACAGGCTTGGGGTGCCAAGAATGAGCCGAGGAAAGAAGACACTTGACAGTATGCTCTCTGGGTTGTTAACAACATCTGAAATTCTCTCTAAATCAGCACATTTCCTAGACAGCAGCAATCCACTCTGGGGAGCCTGTCAGCCACCGATTAATTCCCGATCAATGAGAAACCAAATGACAGCAAATAAAGCAGGCAGAAGCTCGGGGGCTGGGGGGCTGGGGTCAAATCAAAGGCTCACCCTTTCCCAGCAGAGTTCAAAACAAAGCTGTGCGCTAAAGAAACCACTTGCTTTATAAAGTACCCAGCCTCAGGTATTTTATTATAGCAAAGAGAAAAGGAAGAGAGAGAAAGAAGTCGATGAGCTGAGCCTGAAGATAAGGATGTGCCTGGAAGCAGGGCTGGTCACAGGAAGCCAGCGGGCGGCTTGGGGGGGTCACCCGGTGATCAATGTTGCTCTGACACAGCTATGAGAAAATTAACCAAGAGGGACTGGATGGTGACGTGGAACAGATTCTCAAGTTACCTAGCTGAGCCTGCGGCATGGCTTTGCACAGTAGGGCAACAGCCACGTGGAAATGGGGAAAATGATTCTTCGGTTCAATTCTATTCAGAAAACACAAGTTTGTTTTTAGTAGGCCATCTCTGCAACTCTGTTATGATTTCTCAGTGTGGGATAATGCCTTCCAAATCCACATGACTGTGGGGCACCTACATATTTACACATGCATGGGAGGTGTTCTGGGGAAGTCACTGGGTGAAAGGCAGGGTCTAAGAACTCCCTGGTTGTGACCTGTTGGTCTCGCTGCCTCTGGGTCACCAAGCAGTTCTAAGCAGTGCTTAAAAATCCAGGAGGGGCTGGGGAGATGGCTCAGTGGGGAGAGTGTTCGCTGCACAAGCATGTGGCCCTGAGTTCAGATCCTCAGCATCCGTGTGAAGAGCAGGTGTGGAAGAAAGCCCATGTCTGTAATCCCAGCACCCGGGAGGCAGGGATATGAGCTCCCTGGGGCTTACTGGCTCTCTGAATTAATGAGCTCCAAGTTCAAATAGGACCCTGACTTAAAAAAGAAAGTGGAGATATGGGGCGGGGGACGATGACGGGGTGTGTGTGTGGGGGTGTGCTCAGTGGTTGGAAGCACTTAATGCTCTTGCTGAGGACTCAAGTTTGGTCTCCAGCATCCATGCTGAATAGTCCACTATTATAGTGCTTATAACTCTAGCTCAATACCCTCTTCTGGCTTTGGCTTTGGTGAGCACCTGCACTCCATGCACCTACCCCCCCACAAACACATACACATTAAAATAGAATAAATGTTACATAAATAAGGTGGTGAGCAACTGAAGAAGGCATCCAATGTTGACTTTAGGCTTCCACATGCACATTCATGAACACACACGGACCCACAAATACAGCCACATGCATGTAATACACACACACACACACACACACACACACACACACACACACACACTACACAATTCAGAAGGAATAGCATCCTCAGACTGTGGGAGAGGCCATAAATCCTACCTTTGCATGGCTGGCCAGCCTCTTGCTGGTCTGTTGTGACATTATTTATCCTGTAAAGAAAACATTAACAAGCAAAGCAAGCTACAAAGACCCTCAAGGAGAGAAGGAAAATCGTTGCCCACCACTGGAGCAAACAAATTTACACACAGCTGTTTAACTCCTTTCTCTTTTGTTCAGGGAGTGTGTGTGTGGGGGGGAAACAGAGCATATGGGAAATGAGTCACTGGGTTATAAAGAGCATGTCCCACTTAGCCATTCCAAAAGTGGCTTGCTAATTAGATCAAGCACCTAGTAACAGGGTCTACATGTACAGCAACATTGCAGCTGGATCTTGAAATAACCCAAGGCAATCAGACAAGCCTTGGTGTCCTACAGAACTGAGGGGCATGCTTAACTCTGAGCCAGGACCGCCAGCGGAGGTCAGGGTGAAGGGGAAATGCTCACAGAGTTCAGTGAAATGCCCTCTCCCATTGCAACCAGCTGCAGGCATAAGCTTGCAGATGGAAGCTCATGGAATTTACCCATCTCACTCTACAACAACTTCCATCCCTCTTGGACTGCGTGCTCCCTGAAGCAACGCCGAGTGGCATTTACCCACTCTCGGAGCACAAATTCAACTAATATTGACTGTGGGCCAACTCCGTGCCAGAAGGCCCTGTGCTCAGACGTGCAGCACAACTGATAACACAGAGTGTGCATGTGGAGCACCTGTGGGGAATGGATACCCACAAAGCTGGCGGCTCCGGAGTCCGGAGAGAGCCACACTGAGCACCGCTTTTCCCTTGCTAGGGATCCCAGGGCTTGGAGAAGGAAAGCAGCTTGCCCCAGACACATGATACATGGTACAGTCAGGACTGAACTTGGGTGAGCAGGATCCCAACGTCTCCCTATCCATAAGCCCCCATCACCCTTTCCTCATGTGACAGAAGACTGCGGGACTATATTCGTGACCGAAACTCCCTCTGATCCTTAGCTAGGCACCCCCAAGCTGCTCCTAGTGTGATGATTTGCCTAGAGAGCTCAAGGACACAGCCAGTAGTTAGAGTTGTAAACATACTACATTACATCAAGACAATATGAAACTAGCAACAGGAAAAACGGCACATGGGTGAAGCGCGTGGGGTACTATGCTGTCAAGAGTCCTTTCCCAGAAGGGCCAATGCATCCACTTAATCCCTGCACCTGGGAGAGTGGATGCCACCACGAATGTTGAGTACCAGAGAGACTCACTTGCAGTTCCACGTGCGTGGTTTTATTGCTGGTCATACTGGCACTCTGTTCAGTCCATGCCAACTTTCCAGATTCCCAAAGAAAAGCAGGTGTTCAGCACAAACCACATCACGTATGCTAACAATAAAAAGCATTCTGGGAGCTCTCCCCAAACCCAGCTTCCACGTGCCAGCCAGGGCCAGCCTCATAGGCAGGCAGGTGTTGTAGGGATCACCAGCCGCAGCGCTTCTGGGTTAACTTTCTTCTGTACATCTTTCTGTTGCCACAGGGACAGTTCAGCACAAAGAGCCCAAGGAAGTGGGAACAGACAGAAACAGAGACCTAGATGAAACCCTCTCTGATATAAGAACTGGAAATTCATGAAGTACCTTGTGTTGAATGTGAATGTGGGCAACATCTGAACCAGAAGTATAAAATGGAGAAGGCTGATTTTGTCACAAAAGGACATTGGAGATGGCAAAGCATTGGTACTGGTTTCGGAAGACTTAAGGTCAAGTCCTGTCTCTAATGAGATATATGACCTTGGCCAAGTCCCTTCACCTTTCTGGTTTTCCCATCTGTAAAGTGAGACAAGGCGGCTGAACTCAACAATTTCCACAGTTCTTTCTGTTCCTGACCGCATCTGGCTATGTGACTGATGGGAAATTCACACAGGGAAATTCCCTGTGCATACAGGATATGGTTCAAGTTCTACTCAGCTGTCAGGAACATGTGAAGCACAAAGCTAGACTCTCCTATGGATTCACCAGTTGAGAAAAATGGGGCTGAAGGAGGGACGGACAATTGGTGGTTTGAGTTCCCCGTAGAGGTGCCTTGGTTCTCCCAGTTTGCACCTCTCCAAGGAACAGGGGGTTTTCATAGGCTGGTTTGCAAAGAGAGGTGGTAGCCACAAATGCTGTGGGAATGTTCTGTATGGCAAATGTGTTCCTAATAAAGCACTGATTGGCCAGTGGCTAGGCAGGAAGTAGGCGGGACTAACAGAGAGAATTAAAAGAGCAAGAAGGCAGAAGGAGTCACTGACTGTCTGCCTGCCAGCGACCGCCAGGACAAGCAGCATGTAAAGATGCCGGTAAGCCACGAGCCATGTGGCAAGGTATAGATTTATGGAAATGGATAACTTAAGATATAAGGACAGTTAGCAAGAAGCCTGCCACGGCCATACAGTTTATAAGCAGTAGAAGTCTCTGTGTTTCCTTGGTTGGGTCTGAGCGGCTGTGGGACTGGCAGGTGAAAGAGATTTATCATGACCGTGGGCCAGGCAGGAAAACTCAAGCTACACACAAAAGTCACTGCAGACACCCTGGGGTCAGTTTCTCAGTCACCATCTGCAGGCATTGGACTCAAGTCTAAGAAGCCCTCAGGCTCTCTCACTGTACTTCCATCCAGCCATCGCCTTTCCTCATTGCAGGGTCAAGAAGCACTGACCCTGAAAGCCAGCCCACTTGGCCACATACTCGTGAGTGCCATACTCGTGAGTGCCATACTTGTTAGTGCCATACTCCTTAATGCCATACTCGTGAGTGCCATACTCGTGAGTGCCATCCTTGTTAACGCCATACTCGTTAGTGCCATACTTGTTAACGCCATACTCGTTAGTGCCATCCTTGTTAACGCCAGTCTTCACTATAGCCGGACCCTGGCCTGTAAGTGCCAACAGGGCTGGTATTTCCCCCACTGCACATTCTAAGCCCACTGGAAACAGCGCAACTGAAAATGAATTCAATCAGGTGAGGGACCTTGATCTCCCAGAGAGGTAGCAGAGTAGAGTGTCATGGCAACAGGCCCAGGCTCACTACTGCCCAGCTCCATCATGGCTATGTGGCCTCGGGCAGAATGACTACCTATAGCCTGGATTTCCTCATCTATAAAACAGAAGCAACAGCACCCACCTAGAGGGACTGAGATCATCTGAGAAGGCTGGCCGCCTGGCCTGGCAGTGCCTTTGTCTAGCCTTTGACGTGACTGGCACCCCCAAAGTTGTAGAACATGGCAGCTCCTACCATCAACATGGAACAAGTGCTCAAGGCATAATGGCTGCTATTTAGGGTCAGAGATGTGTTTGTGTGCTGAAGATCCTCTGAGAGCAGCATGGGTCAGAGCTGGAAGAGCGCAGAATCACTGCTGGCTCCTATGAGCATGTCTGTGTAAAGCAGCCATTTGAGTCTGAACTGGAAAGTTTTTGCCAGACTGAGGCTGGGGAAGACATTCTAGAAAGAAAGGAAAGAAAAACAGAGAGATGAGAAACCAGGAAGTGTGTACAAGAAACAATGGACAGACAAATCTGACGGCCTTCAACGTTCAGGGAGAATCTAGGCTATTGGCTGCTGGCAGGGAGAAGCCAATTTTGTATGTGTTTGTGTGTGTGCTCATGTGTGTGTGCTCATGTGTGTGTATACATGAGTGTGGAGCCAGAGGACAATCCTGGGTGTCATTCCTCAGATGCCACCCCCTTTTCTTGAGACAGGACTTCTCACTGGCCTGCAGCTAGCAGATCAGGTAGGATGGTCCCAGGGATCTGAACATCCCCACTTTCCCAGAGGGCGCCAGTGTGGCTGCTGGGAACTGAACTCCACTCCTCACACTCACAGGACCCACATTTTACCAAATAAGCTGTCTCCCCAGCTCCCATCTTGTTGCTGAGCAAAGAGTGTGCTCTGAAGAGAGGTACTTGAGGCTGAGATACGAGGGGCAGGGAGCCTCGGTAAGATGGCGCTGAGAAGGCAGCGGGTAAAGGAGACGGTGACTAGGGTGCAGGCACTCATCGTCCAGGGCGGTTCAGGAGCAACCATTAGCGCCTCATCCATTTAACAAATGGCCACCTTGGCTCTGAGCTGTGTGGTGTCAGAGGTGGACACTTTTACCAGCACCAACACTGTTCTTTCCACGGGATGCCCACCACACAGCTGTGTGGGACACCCATCTGCTGTGGGAGATGTTCTCAGAGAGCTGGTTCTGGGAATAAAAAAGAACCCCAATATTCTGCTTCATCCTGCTGAACTTCTCTGAGCCATTGCCCATCTTACCTGACTCCTGGTCTGGGCAGGAGAAATGGTGTGAAGATGCCAGCTCGCTCGCTCTCTCTCTCTCTCTCTCTCTCTCTCTCTCTCTCTCTCTCTCTCTCTCTCCTACCCTCTGCTTTCTCTCTGACACACACAGACACACACAGACACACACAGACACAGACACACATACACACACACAGAGCACCACAGAGAAACAGGCCAGGAGCCTCGTCAGAGCTCTGCCTTCCAGAAGCCCCCACACTACTGTGTTCCCTCACCACTCTGCTAAACCCCCATGTGACAGTTTTCTTCCCAATTATCACCTGAGACAAATGAAGGAAAGCTGGAGTACCGTGAGCAGCAAAATCCTGGCCACTAGCACAAAACAGATGGGTGGCTTGTCCATTTTTAACAAGCAGGAACAGGGTCAGCCTCAAACTCCCTCTCATCCTCATCTCTCACCAGCCAGGGGGCACGGCTCTGCAAGGTCAGCATCTCCACCCCAGTACCTCTGGATAATTTGTCTTTCTAGCACATTCCACGTTGGGTTATTTTGTCTTACCCAATCCTACTGACTGCATGTGGATGTTTTCATGCCTATTTTCCTCTTGCTTGCTGCAATCCTCATTTTATCTTATGCAACCTATTTGCATCTGCTGCCAGCCCAGCATTTGTGGACTTGACTAGAGAGATTTCCTCTCCTCCAAAGCCACCTTTGCCTGGCTCTTCCAGTGTGGTAAAACTTGACAGAACTCACTCACCAGTGGGCAGTAAGCATACTCTTCGTCATAAACTCCGAGTTTTGGGACACTTCCCGGTGCAATCCCAGCATGTATCATAGGGTCTGGTCCTCAGTAGGTACCAACAAGAATGACAAAACTGCTCGGTGTGGTGGCACAATCTTTTAACTGTGCTAACACCTGAGAGGCAGAGGCAAGTGGATCTCTTCAAGTTGGAGGCCAGTCTGGTCTATGTAGTGAGTTCAGGTTAGCCAGGGCGACAAAGTCAGACCCTGTCTCAAAAAAAAAAGTCACTAAATGGGGGTCCAGCTCACTAATTTCATTTGCCTCGCACAGAGCAGAGAACACCAAAATCTATCACAAATGCTTCAAAAGAAAATATTACTTCAATTTAAAAAAATGTTGGGTTTTTTTTTTTTTCGTTTTTAACCAATACTTGCTGTCTACCCAAGTCTCAGAACATCTTCCTCAGGTATTTGGCAATATACAGACAAACAAATTGTGGATGACGGAAGCTACATGTGTCTTAGAACTTGGTGCTGAAATTTTGGGTCTTGCTGATAGGGGGCAGGCCCAAATAAGCTGCTTAGCTACTGCCTTTGTCTGAGGGCCACCCAAGTTCCCAGAGTCCTACTGAGAAAAACCCTAAAGTGGGTCCTCTTCTTTCCCTTCTTCTTGTCCCACTCAGACTCCCAGCAAAGTCTTCGCCAACCCTTTGAGCTACGCCCTCCAGCTGGGACTGCTACCAGCCTGCAGGTCTCCATTCTGGTCCCACCGGTAAATACAACCGTCAGAAGGATTTCTCAGAAGCAAGCAGGAAGGGAAACATAATAAAGGTAGCCAGTCCCTGACACACAGCAGGAAAGCTGGATCTACCATAAAATGAAGCCAGATATCCCCTGAGGCACCAGAGATGACCAGCCCATGTCCATCAACAGAGTACACCAAGACTGTGGAGGATGGAGCCAGATACCCCCTTCTGGCCCCAGGGGAAAAACAACTCAGTGGCAATGAGAAAGGAGCATGGAATCACCAGGTCTTTCTTTTGGGGATATTTTTTTTAATTACTTGAAAATCTTATACCAATTATATGTATGAGGAAAAAAATACAGTAATGAAAATTTTCATTGGAACAAAAGAGAAAGAAATGAGCAGGTTCTGGAGACTCAGGCTGGGGGTCACTGCTGCAACCCCACAGGGCATGCAGAGAGCCGGGTCCAGCTTCCAGCATCAGCAGAGGTCAGAATCCCAGGCAGCGAGTGGAGGGCAGTGATTACTCAGTGGCTCCACAGCCTCCTGATGTGCTAATTTGAAACATTTACTGTCTTAGGCTTTTTTAATGGCTTGAGAAAGTGCACGACACTGTGCACAGTGGGTTGAATTGTGACCCCTTGGTTATGTCTCAAGTCCTGGCTCCTGGGACCTGCGAATATAACCTTGGTTGGGAACGGAGTCTTTGTAGATGGAATTGAGTTACGGAGTTTCAGAGGCGGTTATCTTTGATCTGGGGTGAGCCCGATACCCACGGACTGGTGTTTTCCCAAGGCAAGGAGACAGAGGTGTGGGACACACAGACATGTAGGGAAAAGGCCACAGAGAGGCACCTGGAGTGACATGGAGGGACACATCAACTAGCCAAGGAGTGAAAGGGCTGCTGGAAGCACAGGAGGCTGGGTGAGGAAGAGGAGGTATCGTGTCCCACAAGCTCTGGACCCAGCACTGCAGTGACTCACCATGGACTCCTGTCCTCCAGAACGGTGACACAGTATATTTCTGTTGTATTAAACCAGTTTGTGGCCACAGCCGTGGGAAACCAGTCGCTGCAAGAAGCAGCAGTGATGTGACCATTTATGGAACATGTTCAAGCACACTGTAAGGATGAATGCAGTAGGTGTCACCTCTAAAGACAGAAAGGCATTAGAAACACACACCCCACCTGCACGTTACTGTGGGTGGATTAGCCAGGAGCAGCTGCCACGCTGCTCTTCTCACATTCACCAGACATTTGAGTTCCTGAAAATCATTTGGAGAGGTAAGAGCATAGGGAACATTATTCTGATTTTACAGATGAGCAACTTGAGCTGAAATGTGATCAGGAGACTAAGCTAGTGGCGGGTTTGAATACGAATTTGCTTCTCTAGGATTGGCTCATCGGTTCTCATCCACGTGGCTGTGGACTTAGTGTCTCAGGCTGCATGGAGCCTGTCTCCAAAGTCATATGGTGAAGTCCTAATCCCAACATGGCATAAGATAACCATATTGGAAGGGAAGGACTTCAAATAAGTGACTGAATATTAAAAACAAGTGGGTTTTTTAGGATGGTTCCTAATCCACACATTGCCCTTACAAGATATCCTTGTTAGAAGAGGGGAGAAGAGCCGTCCTGTATGAGGACCTGGGCAGAAGGTGGCTGAAGGAGAAACCAGTCCCAATGACACTTGCATCTTGGACACTTAACCTGAGGACTGTGAAAAGATAATTTTCTGTTGTTTAAGCTGTTGCTGCCTGTAGAGTTTTGCTACAGCAGCCTGGGCTGAGTAATGTCTTAAGCGTTTGTGCCTGTTCCTCCTTTCTCCACGGCTCCTTCTGTCGTTCAAACAGGAAGCAAGAAAATGTACAATTCCCAGATGTTGGCCCCTCTTGCCCAGTGGGTCTATTGTGGCTACAACCAGCCACGGTTATGGCAACGCCACCTTCTGGAGAATATCTGTCCACCCATGGTGCCAGTCAGGACTAGGAGAGAGAGGCAGTACCAGGGCTGGGTTTCCTTATGGGCAGGGGCATCTCTGGACTTCAGCACAGGGATGGGTGTTGCTGGAGGGAGTAAGGTGTGCCTGGGGCACAGGCTCTGGGAGATGACTGGATCTGATCACTCGGGAACAACCACTTTCTTCTCCACACTGACTCTTGGTCCCTGCACCTGTACAGGAAGCCGATGCCACCTACTGCACTTTGGGAAGCATTTGCCATGCCAAACCCTTGGACAGTGCCCACGCTCAGCAGGCATTTAGAAAAGGTTTCCTGTGTGTATAAGGAAAGGCAGGATCAGTTCTCTGCATAAATCCCACTGTAGTACTTTGGTCCTTTCCTCAGCATATGAGTCCAGAAATAGAATTTTCTGTGGATGCATAATAATAGTTTAAGCTTTTAAAGTTGAAAATGATGGCCCATGCCTGCAATCCTGGCATGTTAGAAGGCTGAGGCAGGAGGATAGCAAAGACAGCCTAGGTTACATAGCAGTACCCACTCAAACAAAAAAGAAATCAAAACAAAACAAAACAAATATTTAGCCCCCACACTGAAAAGTCAAGAGCTTGCACAGAGCATTCCCAACCTCTATTCCTTTTGATAAACAGGAAGACTTGGTAGTATAGAAAGTGTCCTCCTCCACAGACGGGCTGCAACTCAATCAGGGCTTCCCTCCCCTACATGTGGCAATGCACATGGTCTCACCAGCAGCGACACCTCGACCCACCCACTGGCTTTTAGACATTTCTCATTGCTGGCGTAGAGTGCAGGAACTATAGAGCCCAGACGGTGCATTTAGCATGCTCAAGTAACCACTTCTCATCAGCACTCACAAGCCCTGAGACGGTTCAAAGATCCTTAACACACATTCAGAGTTAGTAATGAGCCGCACTGAAGGTGGGCAGGTGAGCAGGAAGTTGTGTTAAGGATTCCAGTCAAGACCTCATCACTAACGAAGAAGATGGGTGTGATTTCAGTCATCAACAGAAAGCAGAATGGAATCACAGAACAGACACAGACATGGATCTTCTTGAGTCTGAGGTAGGCAAGCCTAGTGAACAGCCTAGCAACCTGGGACTCCTCTTGGCTTAGGCTAAGCACACAACCCCCTTCGAATAATGCCTATTGCAGCCCAAAACCCTTACCTGTATATACTAAGCACATGCACCGCCCTCCAGTCCAACAAGGCACTTAGAAACCTAGGCCCCCCACCTGCATACAGCTGCGTGCACACTCCACTAACGACAACAGAGTATGTTTCCTCTCCCCTTAAAAACCATCAAACTTCGATGCTACTCAGTTCTTACATTCTATACTGTTCTTCTAGCTGGGTATGACAGTGGGAGGGCCAATCCAGCTGAACTGGCTTCAGGTGCATGCTCAATGAGGCAAACTACGTGTGCTGAGTAACTTGTGGGAGAAACTCCCTATTTACCACCTTATGACTGCATAATTGGGCATGCATATGGTTTAAGTCTGCTGCACTGTGGGAAAGAATATGAGAAGTAGAGAAAAGTTATAAACTTAATCTGCCAATCAAAACAGGGATCTACCCACACTATGTTCCTTAGCAGCTAAACTCCTCCTCCTCTTGAAGCTCATAAAAGAGGCCCCAAACCACAGTCTGGGTCCCTGAGCGCCTGCACTCAGGCCCACTGTCAATCTTAGTGCTGTATTCCTTTCTGATCTTTGCTTTGCTTTGAATAAAGTATCGTTGATACTTGGTAATCTGTGTGCACCTTTATTTCATCCTTGAATAGGACACTATGACTCTGCAAACACCTGGGCCAGACTCTGACCACCATTAACAGGTCTACTACCTCTTTTGCAGCCCACAGAATAAATCCAGCCTGAAGCAGGTCTAGATGGCAATCCATCCTTTCAGGAGTAAAAGCATCAGAGAAAAGCCACAGTGCAGGAGGGACTCGCAGGATGTTTTATGCTAAATGCAGACATTCCTATGCTGGAACCCTAGCCACTGCCAGATAGATGGTTTCTTCCTCCAGTTAAAATTGAAGAAGATGTGGGGGCTGGGGAAAAGGACAGAGCTATAGTTTTCTGAGGAAATGGAACAACTTCACCTCTACATGTCTGGAGTGAGATTCAGGGGAAAAGTCCCAAGGGTATGGCTTAGGAAAAACAAGACAAAACAAAACAAAAAAGCAACCCCAAACTCTTGATACTGCAGTTTCACAGAGTAGATCAATATTTCAGCTTAAATGAGAATTTACTGCCTTCAGAAATGCAGACGAAGCTGTGCTGTTTCATCCTGCTCTCCACCCAGAGGCCACACAGTCTTCCTGTGTCCTGATACACCAGCCTGGCCAGCAGAGCAGGTAATGTAACCCAGGTAACTGAAGGAGCAGCACCTTGCGCGAGCATGTCTGCCTTCTCCCGCTGGGGCGCCCGGCTCACAGCTGCCACAGAGAGCACTCTTTGAACATGCCCTTCTTTCATCCAGGCTAACAGACATCACATCTTTCCATCTCCCTTTATTGGCTGACTTCCTTCCTTTTCCCCAACTTTTCCTATCCAGGCACACTCTGCACCACGGCCTTGCAAGCACGCACTGGAGCTCTAGACCTGCGGCACCAAACAAGACTGTCAGGAAGATCAAACCCGGACCTCAGGACAGGAACAGGGCTGTGGTTCCCACTCTGACAGCCGTCTCCGTTTTCCTGGAGGGAGCATCCGCTCCCACATCCTCCCCAGACTTCCAAGGCACACATAAAAATTCGATCCCTGCTTTCTCTTTACTTTTATCTCTGCTGTGTGCTCTGGGGAGTTTTTACAAAACAAACGAACATGAACTTCAAGGTATGAGGAGTGTAAATCACTGCAAACTCTCCAGGCCTCCAAATGCTACAAACACTGCTTAGCCAAGGACCAAAGAAAAGCCCGGTAGGTGATTATTCTTATTAAATAAATGCCATCCTGTTTTTGGATCGCATCCTGGTCGACAGAGCCTTTTCAGATATTACAGCTGCATGAAGGGCTGGGCTAGTACCGTGCATGTCTTGCTTTAAGGGGGAAATACTTAAAGAATATATACACACTAACAAGTGACATGTGTATGGTGCATATATATTATATACATGTTTATCGTTCACAGAATTAAAACCAGCTAGGATTCTACCATATATCTCCACTAACTTTTGTTTGTTTGAGACAGGCCTTACAACGGAGGCCAGGCATCTCTGAACTTGAAGTGAACCTCCTGCCTCTGCTGCTGAATCTTCTGACATTACAGACCATCATTCCCAGCTAAAGGTGTTTTGTCTGATTGTTTCCTGTTGACTCGCTGCAGCATCAAGCATTAAACCTAGTGCTTGTCATTACTAGATCAGCATTCTGCTACTGAGCTTATATAATCCCAGATCATTTCTTCATGCTGGTATTTTTCAGGTAAGGTAAGCAAGGTCTCCTGCTGCCACCCAGCTCAGTTTTTTTTTTTTAATTTAATTTTATTTTTATTTATGTGTGTGCGCTCGCACGTGCCTGTTCATGTGTGCACATCTGTATCCTGGTGCCTGTAGAGGCTAGTAGGTAGCGTTGGATCCCCTGGAGCTAGAGCTACAGGTAGTTGTGAGCTGCCTGATGTGGATGTTGAGAACCAAATGTTGGTCTTCTGTAAGAGCAACATAGACATTTAACTGGTGACCCATCTCTCCAGCCTCCAGCTTTGGTTTTTTGTGAAGTTGTTTTTTTTTTTTTTTTTGTAACATTAAATCCATTTAAAAATATTTTCACACGCCTTTAATCCCAGCACTTGGGAGGCAGAGCCAGGCGGATCTCTGTGAGTTCGAGGCCAGCCTGGTCTACAGAGTGAGATCCAGGAGAGGCACCAAAACTACACAGAGAAACCCTGTTTAAAACAAAAACAAAAACAAAAACAAAAACAACCCCCCCAAAAAAAATATTTTACTAATTATACTTTCTTAAGTATAATTAGTTAGAGTAAATTTTCCTAACTAATATTAATATTGGCTTGAACATGCTTCTCAAGTGCACACAGGTCACATTGTTATCAAAGTGTCAGTCTTGTTCCTTTGTGAACCGTAGGACCCGCACAAGACTCTGTAACTCTCAGACAGACTGCTGTATTGTCACGTGTTTGTCCAATACTACCAACAGTGAGGATGGCAATTTCCTTGTCAGTCCTACACACATGCCAGTTTTCTCTGTCACCAGAGTCCTTACTACCGTCACTTCTTTGCCCTGTCTGTGATGAAGGGTGACCATCTCTTTGTCGGCATCTAGCTAACAGCATCTCTTTTTCTGTCAGCTGCCAAGGTCAGCGTTTGTCAAGGACAACCAAGCTGCACTTGGAAGTGACCGTCCAGCTTTCCAAGGTACAACCATCAACACACTCACCCTTTGCTCATCTTCACTGACTGTCCTTTTCATGGCTACCAGAGGGAACCTTCTTTCCCTTGGGCATGGTGATAATCTAATAAGGAACATGTCATTTTTCCAGAGCATGCTCAAGGATGTTAGGTGGCCTCTCTGGACCACAGCCTTCAGGGCTACAGCACAGTAACCAACCAGCATGGATCTGCAATTCTGGGCAGTCACTTCCACTGCCTTCCCGCCCCTGATGATCACTGAGGGAACAGAGGTTCCCACCTGTGCTTTGCCTTATCAGCTCTTCTCAATGTGCATTCTCAAAGGGCACACCCAGTTCCCCTTCATCCTCATCTCCCGAAGACAACTTAAACAGTGACCATAAGCATCTCCTAAGAGCCAGACAGACAAGAGACACCAGCTGCTTTCTTGAAGCTCTCTGTGAACTGGGGGTAGGGTGAAGTGTCACGTGATTCAGTGGGCACTGTTTGCATGTATCACCGGTGTGATTGAGGGGTAAGTAACAACATTTTGGAGCCACAGACTCCTGTTGAGATGCGGATTGTTGTGAGATCAAGTAAAGTGTCCATGAAGTGACTGGAACATGTTGGCTACTTGACGCAGTAAGAAACAGCAAGCCAGGGAATCCTTGAAAGGATCTGCTCTGTTCTCACATCTAGCTTTAGTCAGGGTTGAAAGATGAGGGATGGTGGGTGGAAGGGGGCAGCAAATTGTGTGCCAATAATATCAAATAAACTATTGATACCCAAGCTACATGGTCTTCCGCCCCACTGCTCACAAAGCTGTGCTCTCTCCATCTGGATCAAGGGTGCCTAATCTTCTGTCACCTATCACTACAAACCCTCTGTCTTGTCCATCCATCCCCCAGCTCCCCAATGATCATATGCTCTGACAACCGGCATCTTCTAGTTAGAAGTACTTTCCAAGGAAGCCGTGTCAGGGAAGTCTGTCTGCAACATCTGCCACCAAGATGCAATTATTGAAGCCTAATTAATCTGATTCCCATTTTTTATTAATCACCAATGAATGTCATTGCTGAGCCAAGCCTGTGATCAGCACGAGATAATGGGTGCTGTTATGAAGCTGGAATGAGGCCAAGCCAAAGATAAGCTATCAGGAGTTTCTAATTAAGACTGAGCTAGCCTGCAGACCACCCCACATTTTGTCTGTGAAACCCTGAGATGCTGAAGACCCTGGTTTGTGGGATCACTGATTTGTTCCTATTACATCATTTTACAAAAGATTAGAGACTATCATTGCTCCTACGTAGAGTCTAGCATTGCTCCTGCATTCCCCCAAGACCTGTGCTAGGTACTCCACGTACATCTCGTTTAATCTCTCCAACCATCCTCATCCCAGCATTCAGAATCACAAAGTGAAGGAAAGATTTGAAATCTGGTCTCCCTGATTCTAAGGGTCCATGTTTTCCCACATGGTGATGGATGGATGGTCCAATGCCATGGGTAGCCAGCTGCAGTCACTACCCCAATCTGCAAGAGTACCCTCAGGCTGACACTATGCAAAAGCAACAGATTAAAGAGAGAAGAATACAGGCTCCTGAGTTATGCACAACCCTGGGAATTTTACATTCAAGCAGCAGTCTAACAGAAAAAAAA
>CABHPP010116694.1:28247-43583 GCA_902168425.1 Peromyscus attwateri | reverse complement strand
GGGACAGATGCATATCTCCTTTAACTGGTGTTGACAGTTTTTCCAAATCGCATTCAAGTCAATACCAACCACTAGAAACAATGTAAATCCAGGCACACTACACAGTACTCTACCAGGGGCAAATTCACATATGCCCCTCAGTGTTTAACTCTAATAAAGTGCACACTCAAACCATTGTGGTCTCTACTTTAAAACATGTTTTTCATAATTTATAGTTTAAATTGGAAGGTGAAAGAGCTAAAGTGTAATGGCTCCTTGAATTTAAACTTAGCGTAGTCTGGGTGTAGAGAGCGCTTGTCAGGAAGTCATTGCCATGCTGAGGTCTGACTCACACATCTATTTCTGTACTAACCTTCTATCAAGAACAAGACAGCCTTATCCTTATGGGGCCCATCAGCCTACCCCCAAAATCTATCACACAGATATCATTTTCCACTCACATCTTTGCAAGGCATTTCCTGCCACTGTTATATGAGGCAATATATGACTGTCGATAAATAGATGTCTACACATCATCACTTTGCATGATTTGGTCACTGGTGGGAAAAATTCACCTTTAAGAAAAGGGGAAGTGCAAACATTTTTTAAATTTTAAAAACTATTGTTCACATTTGTAGTTTTAAATGTTTTAGGTTTTATATTCTCAATTGATCTCCACAATTTTTAATACTTTTAACACCTCGAATTAAGCAAATTAATGGGAAGCAAGAAATGTGAGAAAAGGGACACTCTTGTTCTTTAGCACTCAAAATCAATGAAGTGATCATTTACACACATGCACCTTCAGAACTAAATGGCTGTGGACTTAAGGAAGATCTCAGAGTTTTCATGATTACTGGGGGAAGTTACACTGGAGTAGCAGGGGTGACTGTGGCCCTTGGACCACAGCTTCGTCTGAAGCAACTCTCCCCTCCAGCATGGGAAGGAGAAACAAAATGCAATGTGACAGGAAGAGTCACTTAAGACATGGCCAGTAGGATGCTCACTGACCCAAAAGAATTTAACGTGCAGCATTCTGGAGACAAAACAGAGGTTATCACTGAAGGAAACTCTGATGAGCTCATTAAATTAGAACCAATTATTCACAGAACATCTGAGCCAAGTGAGTCCCCTATATGTGCTCACATGGGAGAAGCAAAAGAGGACTAATTCAGAATTGTTAGTGGAGAACATCCAAAATCTATCTCCTCTCTCTCTCTCTCTCTCTCTCTCTCTCTCTCTCTCTCTCTCTCTCCCTCCCTCCCTCCCTCCCTCCCTCCCTCCCTCCCTCCTTCCCTCCCTCCCTCTCTCTGCATGTGTATGCGCTCCCACATGTTCATGTCTTCTAGGTATTTCTCAATTGATTTGATTGACTGCAAATTTTTATTAAATAAATTGCTACTTTAGGTAAGTGATTTTCTATCCCAAGAAATCAGAGACTTGGATATTTTCTGAGTCCCACATTAAATAAGAATGTATGACATTATTGCAGGTTGAAAACAGGCAAGAAAAACAAACAAACAAACAAACAAAAAACCCAAACCATATCTCTCTACCTTGGACTAAATATACATGGTTCACAAATAGCTCCAACTTTCACCTAATATATTGTAAAGGAATCTTGGCTTCCTTAAAACATCTTCACAAAGCTGGACTATAACTAAATCATTGTCCTCTACAATGAGGAGTAAATACAACCAAAGTTCATCTGTTCTCAATGTGCTTTGTTTCTTCCATATGATATTGTGGGAAAGGGAGATAATTACAAGTACTATGAAAAAAATGACACAATTAAGAATCCAAAATAATATTTATTATGATTGATCCATATAGAAAATTCTGGAATTTTGTTAAAAACTCATTCTCTATTATTTGCTGCACTTGGTCAAAATGAAATTAGAATGCTCTGTCTTCACAGGTTTAGTGATATTAAGAATATTTTCTTTTAAAGTCATCCCAAGAAACGATATGTTTCCCAACAGAAATCATCAAGTCTTTGAAGTAGGTTCATTATCATAATGGAAAGATGCACTGTAGTGAGAACCAGCAAACTTGTATTCAAAACCATCTTTCTACTACTTATCAGTGGCTTTGAGAGCCCTTGCAGAGTTTTGGAGATGGTTAAAAATGTGAACAGATGCAGCTCTCTTAGAAGCAAAACAGCAGAAAAGAGATTGTTCTCTGACAACTGTTAGATGCTATGGCTAGGATGCCCTCATCCCTGACACAGGTAAAGCACTTGAAGAAGTTGGCTGGAGCAATGGTCTTAATTAGTTAAGTCTCATTTGGTAGGCTTGATACTCAACAGCAGCTCATCTAATCAAGAAGAAAGCCAGAAAACAATGGGGAGCCATTTTCTTGCCTTGTCATTTTTGCACAAGAACAACTGAATTGTGTTTTCAAAATATGTCATGTGCAGGAAAATTCTGGGTTCAATAAAGCCAGCTGCAGAAGCTAGGAGCCACAGAAAAGTTGTATTAGACTCAGAGGGTTTTTGTTTCTTGTTGTCTTTTGGGGGTTGGGGTTTTTTGGGGGGTTGCTTAGAATGCGTATCTACAAAACATCATTATTCTACTGGATGTGCTTCTCATTGTTTCTTTTGTAAATAAATGTGACATTCTGAATTTTTTCAAGGGCCAGTGACAGTTGCAATACTACCATTCCACTGATTGACACAGCACAAAGAAACCCTCCTACAGGGACAGTGGATACATCAGCCCAGTTAGAATAAAATTTTGCTTTCTAGATTTCCAAGTCATCTCTGCAATAGGGTTGGGCAAATGGGAAGTGACTTAAGCCCCGACCTTTGCTTTGCCTGGAGCCTGAGAATAGATATTCCTATACATACAATGAGCATTGAACCATTCTATGAGGCTCTGATCATACGGATTCCATGCCATTCATAGGGTACATATTCTAGTAAGAGCTTCCAGGAGACCTTTATAAATATCTCTGACTCTTCAAACTTGACAATATTCATTAGCTTTTAAGAAGTAAGATAGGAAACATTTCTGTCTTTATATATCTTGACTTATATTTTTCCACTATTATGCAAAAAAGCCAATCCTGCAAAGTAGCTTCCATGCAATTACATTCAAAGCTTTGATTCATACTAAACTAATTGTCATCCAAAGGAAATCATTCATGTACTGGAGAGATTATTTGATATTTCTGGCCATTTTCACTGACTGCAAATTTGTCTGCCAGAGGGTATACAGAAAGCCAATGAGGTGAATTTATTCCTTATGAATTATGCTGAAAAGATAGGTGAGGAAGTTGTGTAATAAGGTAACCCATAGGTCTTTTAATAGAAAACTTTATTAGACATTTTCAGCTTTCGTTATGAATCTCAAATCTTTACCCATGGTAATTGGAAGGCAACCTTTCCCAAAGGGCAGCTATTTAGTGTATCATATGAGGTATGTGTTCTTTCTCCTGACAGCAACATGTTCCTTCAAAATCTTTATAGAAAATAAAATACCTGAGCTACCAACTATACAGCAAAACCAGCCTTTTAAAAATGTGTGTGTGTGTGTGTGTGTGTGTGTGTGTGTTTGGAGTCTGGGTCTCAGAAGACCATCAAATTTTCATCATAGGGATCAAATGACCAACAGCTTAGTTACCCATTCCCCTCATGGGTATCCAGTAGCTTCCTTTCACATTTCCATGTCTGGGAAACACAATTGTCTCATCCAACACCAAGAAAATTCAGCCTAGACCTCACACAAAATGATAGTCGCTAGTGCAGCAATTTAAAAGAGAAACGTGCAGAGTACTTCTATCACCTCCTGGAGATACTGAAAGGGTCTCAGACTTCTAATCTGTTATAGATCGATTGCCATAATATTCTGTGATAGCAGTAGCTGCAGGCATGAGAAGAAGGGGAAGACCAGAGGAGGAGATGAAATAAGCACATGGATGAGCCTGGGAAGCTTCAAAGCAATAGCAACTGATGGCTTTAAAGCATAGTATGTGTTTGGAAGCCAGGGATGGATTGTTGTTCTTCTGCAAGAAAAGGGCAAGCACAAAGGCCGCTCTCCAGTGTTACCAGCTACTGTTGTTAACCTGCGTTCCTGCCGGGCGTCCCAGCACATTGCAGCAAACTCAAGCAGAAAAGCCTTCAAACTACGGTTTCACTCTACATTACAGGCCAAGCTGTGTGTAACTGACATGGCATTACGCTGATGGACTTGTGATGGGGTCCT
Organism: Peromyscus attwateri; assembly: GCA_902168425.1. Classification (NCBI taxonomy): domain Eukaryota; kingdom Metazoa; phylum Chordata; class Mammalia; order Rodentia; family Cricetidae; genus Peromyscus; species Peromyscus attwateri. The sequence continues at coordinate 39,399 of CABHPP010116694.1, read as the reverse complement.
GTGGAGTTCTTGCTCTACGGACCACAGAGCACCATAGGAAGACTTGTGGCCGTTTCTGATGAAGCTGATCACATATGTTCTTCATTGTATCAGAATTCTGAGTCTTTTCTGGTTGGTAAAGGTTCTGCTGTTTGTCTCTGACTGAGGTCAAGTGGCCTAGTGTAGCTGTGTTCAAACTGAGAGAACTCCCTTTTTCAAACATTTTCAAACAGCACCACTGTTCAGGTGCTAACAGAGATGACAAAAGCATTGCTGTTATCTTCACTAGCCAAGAAAGGAGAAAACCCTAAAACTATGGCGAGAGCATCAGTTTTAACCAACTAATTCAACAAATTCACATGAAAGCACGTTCCACTTAGGGGATTTGAATTTGTGGAGATAGTGGCGGGCTGGGCTATTGCAAAGGATGTGATCAATGAACTTGAGTCTGTGGCCTTCCAAATGAGACTACACCAGTCACATGGATATAAGCAAGCAACTTCTGTTTACAAGACATGGTTAAATTAAAGCCATTAAGCACTGCTACAACTGCAGTCTAGGGCATTTATCTGACAACTTTATATTTCCAAGGACATAGGTTAAGTGCAAGAGGGAAATTTAGTATGCACCAGCCCCTAGTATCTACATAAAATATAGAATTTCATGACATTATTGGCCTCACTGGAGAAGGAGTTCTCAAGATTTCACAAGCCCTACAACCTGGTAATAGCTAGGATTTCATCCTAAAATGCCAACAACTCTCAAGTCTGCAGGTTTCCATTCTTTTATTGCTGAAAGATATTCAGCTCCATCTCTGGAGTGCCTTTCTTGTGTTGTTGAGAAGATATATGTTCCAATGACCTATTTTATTAAAATCACTAATCATTAGGAAATGCAAATCAAAGAAAGCCACAATGGGGGAGTGTCTCACACCAGTTAGAAAGGTTAGTGTAAAAAGACAAGCAAATTAGGAAATGCTGATAAGGCTGTAGAGAAAGAACAACTCTGTTTATATGGACTTTTGGTGGGAATGTAAATTAGGATAGCCACTATGGAATGTGGTATGGCAATTTCTTTAAGGCTAAAAATAGAAATACTATATGATTCACCTATTACACTACTGAGAATAAAACCAAGAGAAATAAGTCATTATATTAAAGACATGCTGTGCTTCCATTTTTAGTACTGCACTGTTTAAATAATCAGAAATGGAAACAGCTAATGTGTATATTGGTAATCTAGGTGTCCATCAGCAGGTGATCTTATAGAATGACAAGTGATAATGGACATTAACGATGAAGAATGGCAGAGTCGAGGAGGGTTAGAGTGAGATTGGGTAACAACTAACCAAAATACAGTTAGGTAGAATTCATTCTAGTGTTTTATGTCTCAGTAGGCTACCTATAGTCTACAATAATGTATTACATATTTCAAATAACAAAAAAAAGTATAGTCTAAAGTCTATCACCTCATAGAAATGACAAAGGCTTGACAAAATGGAACTGATAATGAACATAATTTGGTCATTATATGTTACACACATGTATCAAATTATTTAAAAATATTGTGTCAATTAAATTTTCTCCTAAAATTGTAAAAGAAAGAGAGATTACATACAATGGAATATAAGCCATGAAGATTAATAAAAATCTGACACATTGTTCAACAACAAAAGAGTTTGTGATTAAGATGATATGCTCACCAAGCTGTTTCTTCAGGCTACAAAGATGAAGGGCGACTCAGGGCTGTAAGATGTAGCCACAATAGTGCAGCCTAACCATCCAAACCAGGAGGAATAAGGGTTTTGAGCCACGAAGGGTTGAGTGGGAGGACTGGGGTACGAAATAAAGAAGACAAAAGAGCTGAGAGCAGGAGGTCTTGCACAGCTGATGACTCATGCCAAGCAAGTTTATTAAGAAGTAAGGCACCATCTATACTATTAGTGCAGGGGTGGGGTATGCAAGGTCAGCAGAGAGCCGAGTCAGACAATGTTGGCAAAGAGAAAACTGGATACCTCAGACTGATAACCACAGCCCAGGGCGAAATGTCAAGTCCCCAGAAGCTGCAACCTTGACTCCTCTGAGGAGGCACTAGCTCCAGGCCTAGACTGGTCTTGCCAAGTCCACTCCTGGACAAGGACACAAAACTAAAGTTTCTTTTTCCCTTTCATTGGGGCCTCTGTGAAAGTCTTGGATCAGTCTGACTCCCCACAGCCTGAATGTCTCCCTACTGGTGCTATAGGCAAGACACTATCCTTAGAATCTCTCGTTCTTTAAAGGAAATTGCCCCCCCCAAATAAGATGCAAATAATTTAACCAGAAATAAGGCTAGGAAAGGACGGCACAAGGTTTCAGAATGGCAAACTGCTTAGCCAGTGGGCACAATGATGCAAGAACAATTCATGGGTCAGTTCTCTTTATTATAAATGTGGAAACCAACTAAAAGGCTGTAGTCAAGACGAGGGCAAATTCAGTCAAATTGCAACCAGTAGGAAAATCTGAGGTATTGGCTCATCACAGCCCCACTCCCAGCAAAGTGTTACACCAACCAAGACAAAAGATTTTCTCTGGGGAGAGACAGAATCGTGATGTATGTGCCCAACACTGTGACTCTTGCAGAAGGGAAGGAACTACTTGAGATGCAGGCTTTTGTCTCATCTCTCTTTATGAGGGCCTACTGAGAACAAGAGCTAGCTGGAACAGTATAAGGTCTGTTTATCTTGGTTGGGATTAGGTCATGTATCTTTGAGTCAGAGCTCATATTTTCTCTACTTTATACTTTTGTCTTTACTGATTATATTTTAACCATGTCTGCAATGATCCTTTAAGTAGAGCCCAGAACTTGTAGTTCTTCTAGCTGCAATCACCTGTTACTGTATTGGAGCCCTGTTGGGTCAGCAAGGTGTTGAGGAGAGGTGGCATTATACAGCCCTATGACAAGACAGGTCTTGTCTTGAGCCCAACTTAGGCATTTCTTTTTTTGGGGGGGCGGCAGTGAGCAACAATCTACAAGGCTAGGCAAACCTTCATTAGCTACATTGATAAGCTGTTCTCCCTGGTGGCAGACCAGGGCATAATTCACCATAGCTGTATGTAGGCAGAAGTTTATGTCCCACCAGCAACTCACAAATACCTAGCAGTTACTTCCCAAATAATTCACTCAGACGCTTAATATTATTTATAAATGCTTGGCTGGTAGCTCAGACTTATTACTAACTAGCTCTTATACTTAAATTAACCCATAATTCTTACCTGTGTTTAGCCACATGGCTTGGTATCTTTTCTCAGTACAACATTCTCATCTTGCCTCCTCTGTGTCTGGCTGGAGACTCCTGACTCCACCTTTTTTCTTCCCAGCATTCTCGGTTTGGCTTTCCTGCATAACTTCCTGTCCAGCTTCCAGCCTGTCAGCTTTTTATTAACCAAAGAGAGCAACACATATTCACAACATACAGAAGGAACATCCTACTGCAGCTGTAGGATCTTCACTGTGAGAATATGCTGTCTCCTGAATGTAAGGATCAGAACAATAGGTACCCTGCTGAGATCGGGCCTTTTGAATGCTTTAATTCTCTAGTAAGTCTACAGAGTCTCCATTAACTCATCTTGTATAGTCCATAGTGCTCCTGCTGATACTTGCTTCTGCTGAGAGAGTCCTACTCCTGGGCTTCTTTCCATTAAACCATGAGCCTCCAGATCGATCCAGCCACCTCGTTTTGAGGAAATGATTTTCCTGGAATCTCAGTTCTCTGATGAGCCTGGGGAAAGTGGGTTGCCTTTTATTTTTTCCTTACATGTTGTACCAGAGACAATATTTATTTCCTCAAAACAGTATTTATAATTTTCCATTTTATTCATTATAAAGCTGATATTGGGAATCTAAAATTCCAAGTTGTAAAGCAAGAAGTACATTAAGAAATAAATACACTGCCATTTTGTCCTATTGACAGTGTCCTTTGCCTTACAGAAACTTTTCAGTTTCATGAGGTCTCATTTATTGTCAATCTCAGTGCCTGCACAATTGGTGTTCTGTTCAGGAAGTTGTCTCCTGTGCCAATGTGTTCAAGGCTGTTTCTCACTTTCTCTCCTATTGGGTTCAATGTAAACTGGATTTGTGTTGAGGTCTTTGATCTACTTGGACTTGAGTTTTGTGCAGGGGGACAGATATGGATCTATTTGCATTCTTCTACATGTCAATATCCAGTTATGCCAGCACCATTTGTTGAAGGTGCTTTCTTTTTTCCATTGTATAATTTTGGCTTCTTTGTCAAAGATCAGATGTCCATATGTGTGTGGATTTATGTCTGGGTCTTTGATGTATTCCATTGATTCACCTGTCTGTTTTTATACCAATACCATACTGTTTTTATTATTATAGCTCTATAGTAGATCTTGAGATCAGGGATGGTGATACCTCTGGCAGTTCTTCTATTGTACAGGATTTTGTTAGCAATAGTGCGTATGCAGCCCGAACTGGCCATCTCCTGTGATCAGATTGGTGACTATCCCAGTTGTCATCAGAAAGCCTTCATCCAGTAACTGTTGGAAACAGATGCAGAGACCCACAGCCAAACATTAGTCCAAGCTTGGGAAATCCTGCTGAAGAGAGAGAGAGAGAAAGGATTGTAGAAGCCAGAGAGATCAAAGACATTACAACAGAACCCACAGAATCAACTAACCTGGCTCATAGGGACTCACAGAGTCTGAACCAACAATGAACCAACCTACATGGGACTGATAGGCCCTCTACATGTATGTGACAGTTGTGTAGCTTGGTCTACTTATGGGATTCCTAACAATAGAAGCAGGGGCTGTCCCTAACACTTTGGCTAGCTCTTGGGAACCTATTCCTCATACTGGATTGCCTTGCCCAGCCTTAATACAATGGAAAGTGCTTAGTCTTACTGCAAATTTGATATGCCATGTTTTGTTGATACTCATGGGAAGTCTGCCCCTTTCTGGACAAACATAGAGGCATGGATTGGGGTAGGAATGGGAGAAGAGGAGGGAAGGGAAACTGTGTTTGGTATGTAGAATTAATTAATTAATTAAAAATTTAAAAAGTGAAACAAGCAGTTTTCTGTAACTTGAAGATTAAAAGGTCTTTTTAATAAAAACCTGGTACCAGATATTGGTGTAAATGCTAAAAGATCAGAGAGACAAAAAAACAAGCCACAGCCACCTTTTACCTCTAGGACTCTTCAGCCTGTAAAGGCCTCTAGTTCCTGTCTCCTTGTGCCTTGTATACCTTTCTCCACCCAGCCATCATTTCCTGGGATTAAAGGCATATGTGATTCCCAAGCAAAGGCATGAGATCTCAAGTGCTGGGATTACAGGTGTGTGCCACCACTGCCTGGCATCTATGTTTAATCTAGTGGCTTGTTCTGTTCTCTCATCTTCAGACAAACTTTATTAGAGTACACAATATATCACCACATTTCCCCTTTTTTGTCTAATATAATAAATGAAGGTTATAATTAATATAAGAAAAACAATATACAATAAGTACATATAATATATACAGTCAAGAATTATATTAGCAATGTACAGTCCATAAACATTTGATAAATTCAGAGAAAATATTCCATTATCAATCCTATTTTGGTGAGTTCAAAATGTTGTACCTAATTCACTTTTTATCCTAACTTGTATTACCAACCAAAAACTATCTTTTTGATGTCTTTCAAACTTACACACTTTACACCTCTTTAGTGAGTTTCTTTTCTGAATTTGTTAACAAAGAAAACTATAACTATCTAGTCTTCAACTCCCTCAGAGACCTGAGAAGGAAATAATATTAACTGAGTAAGCAGGAAGTGCAAACAAGCGATTTCCAAAAAATATGAGCAATGACAGAAACAGCCAGCTGCCTGGACAATCATCCAAGATTCCTATGCAATGTTGGGGTGTCTGTCCTCAGCCTACAGGCTTAGCATATCTGACAGACTCATCTGTGAAGCAGGATTTTTCTGAAGAGCTCTCCTACTTTGTCTTGGTAAAGTTCAGTAGTCCTTTCTTTTGTGTCCTGCTTGTCCATTTTGGACAGCATACTCTCAGCAGTTGTGGCAAGGACACTTTCTTGCCCAGTGGCTAACTTTTGCCACAAAGAAAGTAAACTCCATAAGGAGTTTCTTTGATGCCCATCATCTTCTCTAAAGCAGGTTGGTGCTGCCAGGAGCAGACATATCTCATTGCCATTAAAAAAAAGTATCTATGTTATTAAAATATCTTAAATGCCATATTTTGTAGATCTCTGAAGTGTCTGAAGATGACTTGTTTATCTAAAATATGTCTGTTTGACCTTGAAAACATACCTAAAGGACTAGAAAATTGCATTACATTGCTAAATGAGTTGTATAGATACAATACCTTGAACAAGATTAGAAATGTATGTTCAGTATGTTCTAACAAAAATAATCTCAACTTTTTATCAATATTACAAAATTTGTATACAATATACAAAAATCCAATCCAATATAAAATATTTAAAGCTGGTAGTTACTTTTTAAAAATAGATTAAATAATCTACCTCTTTATCTTATCATATCTATATCTTCTCTCTTTTCTTTTCAGAATAGATTCATTAACCTACCCTTTTATCCTATTATTTCTGTATCTCTTTTTTCAGAGTAGATTCAATAATCTACCTTTTATCTTATCATATCTATATCTTTTTTTCAGTGTAGATTCAATAATCTACATTTTTATCCTATTATTTCTACATGGTATATTTCTATTTCATATCCTCCTTTCTTCTTTTAGAAAGAGATAGACTATGACCAATAACAATTTCTAACCAACCCCAAAACAGAGACAAACATCCATAATCCATTTTTTTGGGAATGTGGGCATAGTTTTCTAGGCTACTTCCTGCTGACTAGGGGCACTGGTAGTCTTATGGGGACACAAAGAAAATTTATGATTATGGTCAAGTCCTGATTGGAGTAGTCTGCAAGGCTGTATTATCTCAGCTAGCCATCTTGATATTGTCCTGAGTAGTTTGTAGTCCAAAACCAATCTTTGGGTGGTATTTGTCAGCTTAATGGCATTATCATAGTCCTGATGGAATCATCATTGTGGGGTCCCATCATCTTTTTGGAGACTTCAAAGTCGCTGTTAGGCATGATCATGGTTCACTGCAGAAAATCTTTTTCATGGGACATTTTTTTTCCGGATGATTTGTCATTGTTCTTCAGATGTCTCATTTGTCCAACATTCTTCAGATTCCTTAGCCTTCATTCTCCTGAAAGACAAAAACAAAATCCTTCCCCAACCCTAACTTTGGGGAGGTTCCCTTTTGGAAAGTTATATATGATCAAATGAAAAGCATTTGTTAGTAGTATAAGTTTAAATTGAATGGTCACACTGGTTGATGAACAATTGCCTCTTCTAATTAAGAGGTCTCTCTTGTTGAAATGGAAACTTTATCAATTTTGATGGTATTCATAGCTTTTCTTCTCCTGTAGAAACAAAAGCAAAACTTTGTTCCCAACATAATACATATTCTGGTTTGCATTCTGAGGTCAGCACATCTTTGAAGTATATAGGCTGATTTAATTCTGTAGTTTTTTTTTCTACTATTCGATGTCTCTCCGCAGCTGTTGTTCCTTTCTCATTAGCATTGAGAAAATTCAAAGTTAGTAGGGAATTATGTAATCTATTTCTGGGGGTCTTTGTTACCCCTTTATGTTTATTTATTATATCCTTTAGAGTTCAGTTTTATCTTTCTATAACTGCTTGGTCCATAGGATTGTGTGGTATACCTGTAATATACTTTATATTGTAATAAGCAAAAAACTGTTTCATTTTACCAGAGACATATGCTGGAGCATTGCCAGTTTTAATTTGTACAGGTATACCCATGATGGCCATAACATCTAGCAAATGTATGATTACAGAATCAGCCTTTTCAGAACTTGGAGCAGTTGCTCATTGAAATCCTGAATAGGTATCAATGTTTTGGTGTACATATTTCAATTTTCCAAATTCTACAGAATGAAACACATCCATCTGCCAGATTTCATTCCTTGGAGTACCCTTTGGGTTACATCCTGCTGGTAGTAGAGTTTGATTATATAAAGACCAAATAGGACATTTCCTTATAATTTCTTTGGCTTGTTGCCAGGTTATGGAAAAATGCTTTTTCAAACCCTTCTTATTGACATGATATTTTTTATGAAACTCTGAGACCTCCAGCACATTTCCTATCCAATAGTTGATCAATCACACCATTGCCTTATGCTAGAGGGCCTGGCAAACCTGTATGGGATTGGATGTGAGTTATATATAAGAGATGATTCCTATTCCTGATTATTTCTAGTAACAATAAATAATGAAGTTAATTCTGAATCACTAAGGATAAATCCAGCAGTTTCAATGTGTAAGACCACTCTTTCTGCATACTGAGAGACAGTAACTATGTTGAGAGTTTCCGTAAAATCCATTAATACCAACAGAATGGCATATAATTCCCATTTTTGGACAGAATTATAAGGATTTTGAGTCACCTCATTTAAATTTTCTGATTTTTAACCTGCCTTTCCTTTTTGGGTTGCATCAGTATAAAATGCAGGGCCTCCAGATACTGGTGTTTCTTGCACAGTGTGAGGCAGGATCTAGTTAGTTCACTTTATAAGTGGAATTCTATTGCTTTTGGGATATTTGTTGTTAATCTCTCTCAAAATATTACTGCAAGCTCATTGCCAAGGTTAACTTTCTGTCCATAATTTGTCAATTTCATCATTAGTTAAAGGAACTACAATTTCTGCTGGGTCTATTCCCTCTAATTGACAAAGTCTTTCTTTTTCTTTTAAAATCAACTCAGAGATCTTTTCCACATAAGTTTTTAATTTTTTACTCTTTATTTGGTAGAAATATCCATTCCAATATAATATCCTCCCTCTTTATTAAAATTCCTATAGGAGAATGCTTAAGGGTAAAATAACCAAAATGCAATCAAGCTTTGGATCCACACAATCCACATGTGCATCTTTTATTTTCTTCTCCACCAAGGTCAATTCTCTCTCAGCTTCAGCTGATAATTCTCTTGGATTATTTAAGTCCTTGTCACCCTCTAAGGTTTTGAACAAATTACTCAGTTCATCATTTTTTACCCCAACATTGATCCATAGATAGGAAATGTTTCTGAATAATCTTTGAAAACCATTAAGAGTCTGCAATTGATCTCTCCTAATTTGCATCTTTTGAGGTCTAATTTTTTTGTAGACCTATTTTATATCCTAAATAATTAATAGAATTTCCCCTTTGTACCTTTTCAGGAGCAATTTGTAACCCCAAACAAGGCAAAATTTTCTTTACTTCTTCAAACAGTCTTTCTAAGTATCTACATTTGAACCAGCTAGTAAAATGTAGTCCATGTAATGGTAAACTATAGATTGAGGAACTTGTTTATGTATTACTTCCAGTGCTGTCATACAAAATATTGGCACAGGGTTGAGCTATTTAACATGCTTTGTGGGAGAACCTTTCATTGATATCTCTTAACAGGCTGAGAATTATAAGTAGGCACTGTAAAGGCAAATTTTTCTCTGTCTTTTTCTTGTAAGGGTATTGAGAAGAAACAGTCTTTTAAATCAATAGCTATAAGAGGCCATCATTTAGGTAACAGAGAAGGCAAAGGAATACCAGATTATAGAGGGTCCATTGGCCATCTCATACTCTGTTTCACTTGAGATAATGTTCCAATCCCTAACAGCTGAATATTTACCTCCTGAAGAGGCCAATTTGGATGCCAAGATTCTGGTGCAATTATTGTTACATCTGCAACTGTGTCTATAAGACCTTCGATGAGAACATTATTTATATGTATTTTAAATTTTGGTCTTTGCTCATTTATAGAAGTTTGCCCAAAAAATTGCTTTATGGTTTCTCCAGAATTTTTTGTTCTCTCTTCTATAGATGTTCTATCACCCTGAGCAGTGTGGTTTTTATTTTTTATTTTTTATTTTTACAATAGGCATTAAGTTCTTTAACTGCTGTGAGAAGGAGTTTCTTCTATGATGACAGAAAAGGACTGAATGGAATTTGCCATGGGGGCCTGTGAGAGGCCCCTCATGGAGTTTCCTGATGGCAAAGGCAAAGGATTACCTTGTCTGTCCCTTGTTGATCTACATTCATTAGTCCAATGTCTGCTTTTGCCACATCTTCTGAATAACCCAGAAGGGAGGGGCATTCTGTTGGCTTGAAAAAACATTGTTTCTAATAATGCCCTGTTTACAATCCCTTTTTAGGTGACCTCGTGTTCCACAATTGAAACATTTGATGTTTTGATTATTTTTCAGACCTCTGGAAATCACCTCTCCTATCCAAGAATCATCATGATCATGAGATTCAATGTTAATTGTAACTCAGATCCATTCCTCCAAGGTTGCTGATTTTGCCCTTAATGGCCTAATTACCCTTTTGCATTGTGCATTAGCATTTTCAAAAGCCAGAGATTCCATAATTATTTGTCTAGCCTCTGAATTTGGTATCAATCTATTTACTGCTGAAGTTAATCTTTGTAAGAAATCAGTGAAGGTTTCTTTTGGACCCTGTATAACTTTTGTAAATGACTCAATTTTCTTTCCTACTTCTTCAATTCTGTCCCAAGCATTCAAGGCTGCCATTTGGAATAAGAGTGTGGTCATCATATAAAGATTGTCTTTGTATATCAGCATAATCACCCTCTCCAAGAAGTTGATCTTGGGAGATTTCAATACCATTAGCCCTACTTTATTGTTCAATAGTCTTGGCCTCACCCTTCTACCAGGGTCTCCATTGTAATTGGAGACCAGCCTCCAAAACTGCTGTAACCAAATCTCTCCAATCTTGAGGGAAAATTCTATTACAAGTTGACCACAAGTTTAACATCTGCTTTATGAAAGATGAGTGGATGCCATATGAGACTATTGCTTCTTTGAATCTCCTTAAATCTAACATTTGTACAGGAGTCCAATCAGCTCATATGCAGTCTTGGGGATATCTACCATTTAGTAGTTCCTGTAAGGTTACTAGATAAATTAAGGTTGGCTATTTGAAAGCCTTAAGCTGTTTCTCTATAACCCTGTAATGCAATGCTGAGATTGGTTCTCCTTTAAATTCTTCTATCTGAATCTAAATAGCTCTATGATCTATTTTAACAAGTTTTTCAAAAATTTTTATTTAGTCACTCC
>CABHPP010116694.1:11189-28237 GCA_902168425.1 Peromyscus attwateri | reverse complement strand
TACGGGTTAGAAGGTTTCTTCCCACACCGGTAAAGGTGAATCTTCTTTACTCAGTCTGCTGACCCAAATGCTAATCTTCCCAGGAAACATCCTTTTACACAGACCCAGAACTGGCTTTCTACTTAGGTATCTCTTAATATAGTGAAGTTGACACATGAGCTAATATAGAGATGTGGAAAATCCTGGGGCATGGTGATGATCAAATATGTCTAAGGAAGCTAAGGAATCCTCAAGAAGCAGTGACACTTAAACAAGGTACATCAATGTGGTACACATGGGATGGAGAGGCAATATATGTAACAGCCTGAGCCAAAACCTGTTTCCATGAAGACTGGGGACTGTGTGCAGACCATGTGGTAGGGCTCACACAGAGACACTGAGAGTATCAGGAGATGCATCTGGACAGTGTGGCTCTGAAATACAGGGACCGTAAATCTCATTCAACCCTAAATTCCTCAAAGTACCTCTCAGCTGCTTGGCAGAGTGAATGGGTGGCTGCATGAAACCTACAAGAGTTTATCTAGCTCAGTTCACCACTGCTAAAAATCAGGCAAGAAACAGTAAGCCTTTATTTAAATGTTAATGAATTTCTTTTTATAATTCTCAGAAAATAATTCATCCTACAATACTTTACAACACAAATATCTTTTATTTATATGTCTGATTTATTAGAAGAATTCTCCACTTCTAATTTAATAAGCACTCACCAAAAACACAGTTAACTTATAATAATTCCTCTAGAATAATTTGTAGTAGCATTTTTAATAATGTAAAAGAAATGTAATGTTTCTCTTTGTTTCAAAATCTTGATATAGTAGAAACAGAAACTATACTTAAGAACTCTGAGACCCCGCCTAAAACCAACAAATAAGAAAGAAACAAAAGAGATGATTAGCAATGCCAACTGTAGTGCTTTCCTCCAGATTGGAACAGTCCCTCCTGGAGAGAAGGGTGAGCCTGGACCAGTCAGGAAATAACCTCACCGCCTCCCCCAAAGAGTCCATATGGAAAATTTAGAAATCTTGCAACTAATAGTACTGGTGCTAGCAGTGTTGAGATGACAGAGAATATAATTTGTGAACTTAAGGATCCATAAATAGAATTTACCCTACCTGAACATCAGAGAAATACACCAAAGAAAATGAACGAAGTTTTGGGAACCCGTGAAACAACACTAAAAGATTAAATGTTCATACCATGGGTGTCTCTGTAGAAGAAAAATGGGCTAAACCAGTGTTTAGATAGTGACTGGAAATTTCCAGAATTGGTGAAATACATAAAATCTATGAAGATGAATAAAGTCTAAGTAGGGTAATCCCAAATAAATACTCAGCAAAAGAAATAAAAATTAAACTTTAGAAAACTAAAGATGCAGAAAGAGATTAGAAAACAGCCATAGAAAGTAGTATATTTCCTAGAGTATACATAATCCTGGGACAGAACATTTGTTATGTGAACACATGGTGTTCAAGAAAAAGTAGAATATATTTTAATTGCTTAAAGAAAAGAGTTGTTAACTGTGAATTCTGTGCTCATCAAAATTATCATTCAGAATTGTAAAACATCAGTAGCGAACTTCTGCCCTCCGGGGTCCTCCCATTGTGCTGTAAGCCTGTATTTAAGACCTCCTCCCCCCTTCAATAAATGACATTCGGCATTTAAAATTAAAATATATACATATAATTGAATGAATACTGCGAATGTAATCTATGAATACCACAAATGTGATTAATATCATGAGTGTAATTAATAAATATCATGAGTGTAATTTAAAAAATAAATAAATAAATAAAAGAAACAAAACAAAACAAAAAAATTATCATTCAGAATCAACACGAAAGACAGTCTCCAATAGACACTGACCCTCAACGATGAAAGGCAAGCAACGCTGAGAGTATGGAAGGGATAGGCTTTAACGGTGTACTTGAGTTCTCCTAATCACGTGTGATGATGACAACAAAAATCGTAGCACCAGCTGATGCTCCAAAGGACTTTACCTACAAGTGTGGCAGGCAAACCACCTGGCAAAGGACTGACTGCTGTCAACATCTTATTATTTTACATTAAATATACAAATCTCTGCAAATCTTTTCTCTCTGTGTTCCCCTAAATATAACCACCATTCTCATCCCCAGCTCTGCAGCAGAATATCTCTGGCAGCCTTCCTGCTCCCTGGTCCCATTTCCTGTGGCTCCCACAGACCTTTCCCTTCTAACCTTCCTCCCCAACATAGCTTTGTCCCAGTCCCCAATCCCAGCAGGCACCCCTGCTAACACATAGGAAGAAGGGAGACACACACCTCTCCTTCTGGCTCCTGAGATCCAATCCCCCCAGTCTCATTCCCCAGCTCTGTAGCAGAAAACCTACTTCGGTCTCCCTTTCTTCTGACCCCATCCCCAACAGATCATAGAGGTCTTCTTCCCCAACCTTACTTCCCCCAACTCACCATCCCAATATCTTCCCTAACCTTACTTCTCCCAACTCATCCCATCTTCTTCCCCAACCTCACTTTCCCCAACTAACCCCATCTTCTCCCCCAACCTTACTTCCCCCAACTCATCTCATTATCCCAAATACCAGCCTGCATTATCTGGGAACACACCTGCTGAGCAGGCCAGGGAAACAGATCAATACTTTATTCAGTCATCATCAGAGAAGCTCCCTGCTGCCCTCCTGCAACAGGTGGGAGCAGATGCAGAGACCCACAGCCAGATATTATGGGGAGAGAAGAGTCTTTGGAACACACAGCTCTAAATGGAATGGCTCCATCAAATCCCTTCCCTTGGGGAACCCTGGCTTTTTCTCTTTGGGTTGCCTCATGCTTCAGCTGTCATATTAGAAAACTTACAGATCTCTAGAAAGAATCTCAGCTTCAAAATTCTAGAAATCCAATCTTTTTCTTTTGAATTGAGGTCTATGTACAGAGGAAACAAAAATATAAATACATTTAATACCCTTCCCATTTCCGCTGTTTCTGCTAAGTTGTGTTTGATTCCTGACCTGATCTTATACCTGTTGACTGTTAGGAAACCCCTGAACTGTCTATAAATTGTTGTCTGTAAATGGATAATAGTGTAGCTGTGGAAAGGAAACTAAAACATGAGTCCTAAACAGGAAGGCAAAATCAAACTATGGTATTTGTGTAACATTAAGGTATCCCTGAGGTAATGCCCTCCTCAATGCATACAAGAGAATCTTTCCTTCTTTGGGTTTTCATTGTATGAATATATCAGTCTTGGTTCACATCACAGCTGGGTGGTAGCCAGCTCTATGAAACTGGTTAGAAGGGAAAGACTCATTACTACCTACTATGCACCCTTCTCTCACAGCTAGTGTGTCTAGTTTCTACACTCTTAACTTCTCTTAAAACTTCAGTCAATGGTGTTAGAAAGCCATTCAGCAGATGCCTGTCTACTACTAGTCATGAGTGACAGCAAGCCCAATAACAGGTGTACGATGAAGCTAATTTTGACTGTCTGAGTAGCCATGGGTAGTGTCGTACACACCCCTCCAAAGTATGGGATGTTGGGGGTTGTTTCTAAAAGCATGAACTCTTAGAATAACTAGGGCATGTCTACCTATGAGCTGATGGAGCCTGGAAAAGACATAAATGAGAAATGGAGCTGTGGAATCCTGGTGTGGGGTGACTCTTGGTGATGAGGTATCTATTGAAGTTAGAGTCACAGAGAATCAGAGGGGATTGGCTTCAAGCACCAAGAGCTTATGCTGTCCTATTTTCCAAAGATAAGTGTCCAGAAATACTGGTGTGAAATAATTTATAAAAACATCAAAAGCCGGGCAGTGGTGGCACACGCCTTCAATCCCAGCACTCGGGAGGCAGAGCCAGGTGGATCTCTGTGAGTTCAAGGCCAGCCTGGTCTGCAGAGTGAGATCCAGCAAAGGCGCAAAGCTACACAGAGAAACCCTGTCTCGAAAAACTAAAAAAAACAAAAAACAAACAAAAAAAAAACCATGAAATGTTCAAGAACATCTGAAATAAGTTCATTAAAATTGGTAGACTCTTCTGGAAGGTTCACAGTACAGCTGGCATTGTTCAGATTGATAGAGTACACTGAAAACTGAAAGCATTTTTCAGTTGGATCCAATCTGATTGAGGCATATATTCCCTTTTCTTCTAGTTTTTGATGCAATGATTTTTTTCTTTTACTTTGTTTTTTTATATTTTCTTCTGGCTAACCTAGTTTACATGTGATTTAGGGGCTTTTATGGTTGTCATTTAATTTCTTATTGTAGCCTTCTTAGGAAGGCACCGTTGTTTTACCTGTGGATGAGTTATCCACAAGTCTTGCCCTGAGCATCCCCAAGAAAGTGACCTGACTTAGAGATATTCACAGACATGCAGGGAGGTGAAGTGGAAGTCCTCCCAGGAGGACTCAGCTGTATGCAACAGAGAAAGAAGGAACCAGCTGGACTAAGAGCATTTGTCCAGGAATCAGGTCTTGTCAGGCTGGGGAAGGGAAGGGAAGAGGGGAGTGAAGCAAAGGAAGAGGGGCAGTGATGTAATGCCGTCTGCTACAATCAGCCATTGCTTTCCAATAAAATTCTGCAGAGAGAGTCAGACCAAGGGCTTCTCCAGCCATTTCATAGTATAAACATTGGTACCTGTCCCTGGATAAGGGTCCAAAAGAGGAGTGTTGTGTGATAGCATTGGTAGCAGTCTGGGAGCATTGCCAATCCCAGTGTCCATCTCAAGGCCACAGGGCCATGGAAGTGAGAACACAGGAGAATCCAATGAAATATAGAGCAGCTATGGTGAGACTTAGATGACTCCAAGGCCCAGGCCTAAGGGAGCAGGAGCTACCTGCAAATGAGAACCTAGGGTTGTGGGTCCCACACACCTGATTGTCCAAATTCTCCTTAGAGTGCCTGGTGGACTGAAGGATTCTCTGGTATACTCCTTGTAGCCATTCTACATTTTGTCTTAACATAGCTGTAGGTACTTTTCTTTTCCCTTGCAGACAAGAAGCACCAATAAATATTGATGAAGGAAGAAACAATAAAACTTAAAGGCTTCCAGAATTCTGCCTTAGTTATCCTTCAAATAAGAGGAAAAACTAACAGAATTTCTAAGAATATCAGTGGATTATGAGAAGTAGCTTAAGGGTAGCCGATCTCTTATTACATTATCATCACATTATTACTATCCATTAAGGCTTAGCAATTTCTTCTAGGGTTTATCATCTAACACATATATGCTTTAAAAGCATTTGAAAGGATATAAGTGACTGCATTCTCTCTTCTATCTTATGGTTCTTCAAAGTCCATTTAATCCATTTTATTAAAATTACAACTATAGCTTCCATGTAGTTGATAATGGCATTTACAAATACATCCACAACCCAGTCATAAATTCAAGTATGTGACATTGAAAGCATTTTGAAAATCTGTCTGCATTCTTTGGTGTTTTGTATTTGAATCTCATTCCTCTCAAGTAAATTTATGTAAACATTCAAGGGAGCATGCCCTTGTTATCTGTGAAGAAAACATGTTTGAAAGGCACCTGTTTCAGAGGCTAAGTTACAATATGCTCATAACTATCAACTCTCTACACGATAGTCTGTGGGAAAGATACAAAATACAGTTGTTTGGTTCCAATATTTTATAGTGGAAACTGGCCTCTATTGTCAGCCAGCCTAACTTTCACAGCTATCACAAAAGTCTCCTGGGGTTCCCATAAACTTTAGTAAACATAAAAAAAAAAAAAAAAACCACACGACTACAACAAGTGTGAGCAGGATTCAGGCAGCCAAATATTTCACAAACATTCCATGTGACTCTGTGACAAAGGGAAATTTTTAAAATAGATTTTTAATTAAAATATATTTGCACCACATCCCCTTTCCTTTTCCTTCCTCTAACTCCTCCCAACCCCTATAACTCCCTTTAAAATTGGTGGCCTCTTTTTGTCCCCTAGACAAAGAACTATGGCAACCAATGGCTGCTGAGAGGGGGAGAAATGGCTTCTTCCAGGGCTGAGGCCTCTAACAAACAACAACAGACTCAGCAGCTTCTCTTTCTATATTTGTACACATGTATGCACATCTATGTATAATAATAACCAGAGGGCAATGTTTAAACATGTGTCTCTGGTTCTCTTTTTTAAAAGGACACGACACAAATATTAGCTAAAATGAATCAAAGAGCTAAATATAAAACACAACCATGACATTTTTAACAGGATAGAATCTAGAAATTCATAGGTTTTGCTAAACTTTTTTTATACAATAGTAACATACTCTGTGAAAGAAATAATTGGTTTTCTAGATTCATTAGTGTTTTCTGCGCAGTGAAAGATACTGTCCAAAGAATGAAGAGACAAACTGCAGACTAGAAGAAACTATTTACGAAAGATATATCTGATAAAAGACTAGTATGTGGAATATATAAGGAATGAATATAATTCAACAGTAACAAAAACATTCCACTTTTTTTAAAAAATGGGTGAAAGGCCTCAACAGAAAACTCACCCAAGAAAATAAAGAATGATAGAAAACAATATGAAAAGATATTCCAAATCATCTTTTGTCAGCCAATAAAGACAATCACAATAGATTACTATACAAAACCCAGAACACTGACAGATCACATCCCTGTACATGCAACAGAAACTCTCATTCAGTGGTGACAGAAATACAAAACGAAAGAGCCATTTTGGAAGACAATGTAGGAGTTTCTTATGAAACATAGCATATTTTTAATTTATGACAAGCAGTTAAGTTCCTTAGCACTTATCCTGAATCGTAAGTTCTTGTCTCTTGTTCCCAGAGAAACTAGTCCGTGGATGCCTGTAGCAGCATTTTACATAATTGTTAAAACTTGGAAGGAGCAAAGATGTCGTTCAGTGGGTACTAGGTAGACAGACTGGTATGGCTGGAAATCAGAATATTATTCGGTGCTGAAAAGAAACAAGGTATCAATTCGTGAAAGGACCCAAAGAAAACCAAAGTGCTTGTTACTAAGTACGAGAATCCAGTAAAAACACCCTCAATACTATATAATCCCAGCTGTGTGGCATTTTGGAAAAGGTAAAACTGTGGAGTCCATAAAATCATGAGTGTTTAGGAAAAGGAGGGGAAGAGAAGCACAAAAGATTAAAGGCAGTGGAAATACTATCCACGGCACAATGGTCGGTGCATCCTCTACATCTGCCCAGACAAAGAATGCACACCACCAGGAAAGAACCCAAGATAAACCACAGGATGGAGTGATACCAGCATGCTGGTGGAGAGTCTTGGACTGTGGCAAGAGAGACATGACTTTAATGGGGGTTGAAAGGGAAGAGGACGTGCATACGGTGGGATAAGGAGCATATGGCAAGTCCCTGTGCCTGCTGCTCTGTGTTGCTGTAAACCAAAAACTGCTTCTTGCAACAGTAATGTAAACATTAAAATACTCATGGTATCCAAAAATAAGAGAAAAGGGAAGAGTGATAAAACCCACGAAGATGTCCAGAGCTCCTGGTGTGTGTGTGTGTGTGTGTGTGTGTGTGTGTGTGTGTGTGTAAGAAAGTGAGTCAGAGAGACAAAGAGAGAGACGGAGACAGAGAGACAGAGTCATACTGATCCACCACCTTGAGTACATCTACCCCTCTTCTCTTATTCCTTATGGGAAGTTGCTGCAACCACTAGACACATAGAGAAGGTGAGCACAGTAACAGGAAAACAGAACTGTCTCAGGTTTTATCTGGCCTTATCAACATACTGAAAAGGATCCCAAACATGCTCTTAACCTAAGAAAGTTGCCTTGTCCTCAAAGATGAAGGAAGCATATCTGGTATACACAAGGCCTCAAAAGGCTTTACAAACAGATGTTGTTGGTTTTTATTTTACTCTTTGACTCTTTTGGAAGGGCCCACCACCCCGCTCCCAAATAATCACACAGAGGCTTATTATTATTGCTTATAAGTATCCTGCCTTACCTTGACTTGTTTTTAGCCAGCTGTTCTTAATTTAAATTAACCCACCTATCTTTTGCCTCTGGGCTTTTACTTTTCTATATACCCGTCTTTACTTATTTTGCTGTGTAGCTGGATGGCTGGCCCCTGATGTCTCCTCCTCCTTTTCCTTTCACTCCCTGATCTCTCCTCCCAGATTTCTCCTTCTATTTATTCTCTCTGCCTGCCAGCCCCGCCTGTCCTTTCTCCTGCCTTGCTATTGGCCATTCAGCGATTTTTTAGACCAATCAGGTGTTTTAGGCAGGCACAGTAACATAGCTTCACAGAGTTAAACAAATGCAACATATCTTTTCATCATTAAACAAATGTTCCAGAGCATAAACACATGTAGCACATCTTCAACTAATATTCCACAGCAAACAGATACATGTAGAAGTTCTCCAAAGAAAGGAAAATGCAATGTATTTTACTTTTTCTATTATAATTTTGTGAAGAATGAAATTAAACTGTTACCAAAGAAAAACTTTAAGTAAGGGCCACGTGTACCAAAGTCACTGTCTCTTTCAATTTCTTTGAGTGACCTGTTCCCCAAATAGAAAAACTTTCCCTTGATGGATGCCTGGGGGCAGAAGTTTCCTGAGGAAGGTGAGCAGCACCCTGTTGTCTCCGGAAATGGAGCATCCCCAAGGGTATGAGGCAGAGATGGGGGCTCCTCAGAGCAGCTGTGCAGGTCAGTGTGAGGCTTTCACACCCACATCCCAGAGCAAGCATCCCTAGTGCAGTGTCAAGAAGGCATGTGCTTGACAGTCATTCCCAGATCCCTCATTGAAGCCTCTTGATGGTCCAGAGAAGAGAGAACGTGGGAGCAGAAGTCTGTACAGTTTTGATGTGAAGACCACAAACTTCCTGAGTTGCCACAAAGGAAGTGGGGAGCTTTGAAATGTATCTCAGGGAAGGCTGTCAAAGCTTCAAATTTAATTGGTTATGAAAGCCAAATTTATTCTAACTATCTGGAGATACTGGGCCCATCTGAAACACACATGTACACACACACACACACACACACACACACACACACACACACACACGTAAAGGCTAAATTTAGAATTCCCTAAGAGAAGCATCTGTTTCTATTTAAAACATGTTAATGAGGCTAAAAGTGAAAGACACATCCCTGGCATCTCTGAAATGAGGGTGCTGCCTGATTTGGAATCTTCAGAGTGGGAGATAAACTTGCTTTTGATAACAGAAGGTAAGGGGGGCCTCTCCGCTGTGTAGAAGAGAGGCCATGGCAATGACAATGTGGGTCAGAGAGCAGAAGCTGTGTCCAGTGAGCTCTGGCTGACCAGGACTCCACCACCACCATTACCACCCATGCAGGACTCCTCAGTGATATCCTCCAACATCACCAGAGTGAAGCTAAGGAATTCTGCTGGGAAAACTGAATGTGGAAGTGAACTGCTCAGAGGGGTGAGTAGGGTAAAGAGAGGATACATGGATGTCAGATACCAAGAACCAACCAGTCCCCCAGGAATTGGACAGTTTAGGAGGAGTTGGACTTTCCATACTATGGAACTAGAGAATTGAAGGCTATCACACCCAGATTTCAAGAAAAATGTCAGCTCAATTATCTGAAAATACTAAATTCTCAACTGAACAATCTAAAAATTGTAGTTAACGGTGGTTTAAAGTATTTCCCTCCATTATTAAAGGAAGCTGTGGGGGAACATAAAGGGGCTTAATATTGGAAGGTTGGTCCATTAACAGAGAGTCAGCAAGATGAGTGGATCAAAAATTTGAATAAAATGAGTGCCAAATGATCTTTTCCTAAATAACCATGATGATATTTCTGGTCCCAGATTGTTTCAAAACGTTGTTTCTTGCCATCACTCAGTGCCATCTATTTCTACTCTTTTTGAAATGGAATCTGTTCTGATCAGCAGTCATCTGAAATCCCACCCAACGCTCACCTATATTTAGCTGGAATTTAGTCATTGACCACACCTCATCCTGAGGGGTGGAAGAACATAATGACATTTTTTTTTTTTTCTAAAAGCAGCGGGTTTGCTGCTGAGTGTGAAGAAGACAATGGGTCCTGGTGGGCAGCTTACATTTTCTGTCACTAGTTATGTTGTTGAAGGATCGTGAAAGACATAAGAAAAAAGACTCTAAAATCGACGGAGCATCATTTCTCCCAACCTGTCCATCTTCTCAGCAGAGAAGTTCTGTGCCTTCCTCAAGATTCTAAGCATCTTACCTCATGCTCCACGCTGTCTATCTTTGCCTGTTAACTTTTCTTCCTGAAAATTTTTATGTCAACCCATTTGCTTCCTGTTGCTCTCTGTACAGCTTCACCCATGGGTAGGGCACATCTACTGTGATCTCCAAATAACTGGTGAGGGATCTGAGGATAATAGAGTCTTTTTAGAGGTTTCAGAAAAAGTAGAGACACACAGTGCCATTTCTCAGTGTGAATTGACTTTCTCTTCCAAAGTAAGCATTATAGGGCTGGAGAGATGGCTTGACAGTTAAGAGCACTCACTGCCCTTGTAGAGGACCTGGGTTTATTTCTCACATACAATGCAGCTCACAACCATTTATAATTTCTGTTTCAAGATATCTGACACCCTCTTCTTGCCTCCAAGGGTACCAGACACACATTAGGTACATATTCATACATGCAGACAAAGCACTCATACACATAAAATAAAAATGATTCTTAAAAGAACATTGTCATCTTATTACTGTACTGATTAATGATATCTGTGATCCACAGAATCCAGTTTAATATCTTAATTATATACACTTATAATTAGGTGTATAATTATATATACTTAATATCACAACAATAGAAAAATAACCATTTCAGAATTTGGTACCAGGAATAAGGTATTTCTATGATACACCTGGGCATGTTATTTATTGGAGGAATGTGGAAGGTTTGAGGACTTTGGAGTAGGAAAGTAGTTGAATGCTGTGAGCAGGGCCTATGAGCTGTTTGGGAGGGGCAAAAAGAAATACAAAATGTGCAGTTTCAATACAAAAATAGCAGTAGAAAATTTAATGTTGAAGTCTAAGCTTGCACTGAGACAAGGAGATTAAGAAAAGGCAAATCTTCACAGGTATGAAAGGAAGGATACTGTTAGGGAAAGACACCAACCAGCTGAGATTCCAGCTTGTGAAAGGAAACAGCTAAGGAAGTCGTTGCTTTTTAAAAGCAACAACAAACCAAAGCTGGTGCAAATCTGACTCAAGTGGGCCAGACTCTATCCCAAGGAGGTAGCACAACTTGAAAGGTCATTGCTTGCAGCTGTGAAAGTGAAGCCTGGAGTTCAGTGTCGACCACAGGTGTTAGAGGCTGAGCTCTGGGATGGTTGTCACAGAGAGCTGGATACAGGATGTGGAACCAGCATGAGAGGGAGAAAGATAGTGCAAGCAACAAAGCTAGAGAGGTGGAGGTAGCTAAGCCTTCTGACATCAGATGTGGAGCTGCAGGATTTTAAGTTGCTCTTCTGGGTTTCTGGCTCACTGTGGTCCAATAGTTTCTCACTATGTCCCAATTACTCCCTTTTGGAATGGTAATGTGCTGCAAGTTGAAAAAACTATATATAAAGTAGGAATTCAGCTGATTATGACAAAGCTATACCTGGAAGAAGCCAAGGGCCTTCCAGAGGATGAGGCCAAGGCTCAAGGAGTCTTGGTGATATTGGCTTTTGATTATTAGCCGTCTCCTGCTATGAATTTCTTGTGTGCTAGTGTAGCTTTTTCATCATTTATTGGGGACCATTTCACCTCTACTAATGGAATATTTAGATAACCTTTTGTGCTGACAGCTATGCTCAGCCAGAACCCCAGTTCAAGCCTCCCTGTAATTATCATCATTAGCAGCTGTTGTGCCCATGTCACAAGACCTGCAAGCAAGACTACCACAGAGCCAATATACAATGCAAAATACAAAGGGGTTTATTGATAACAAGAAAGCTTGGGCTTGGTCCGCATCCAACATCCAACACAGCGGGTGGAGGAGGATGGCCCCAGCACTCACTTGAAGGGGTTTATATAGGAAAGGTTTACATGCAGCTTGGGATTGGACGAGGGGGCTAGGGGTGAGGTAGTTCTTTGAAGTTACTGGCTGAACTATAAGCATAAGGTTACTGATGGATAACAGGATTCGGGATATCTATAGAGACATACATTTTTACTCCCTATGTCCTGCTTTTGTTGAACCCACGATATATACATTCAGATTTATTGTTCCACCCCTGAGTTCAACTTCTGGTCAGTTGAGCCCATTACTCCCCATATCTTGTTTTGCCAAGCCTAGGATACATAGATTTATTGTTTCAGCTTTATCCTCCATAAGTTCAACTTCTGGTCAGTTCTAAAACTGCTGGACAGCAAATACCTTTAGAGGAGTGGGGGGCGTCTCTCAAGATGGCTATTGATTTTTCCCTTTCACAGCATGTGGCTAGGACCATCCCCAGATGGACAAAAGTATCTTATCAGAGATCCCTCTGCATTCTCTAAGAATGGACTATCTATTGGAGAAGGCCTGGTGGATGTGCTAATTAAGCTTAACTTTCTCCCTTTCCAAAGTCTTATCTCTAGTTTTAGATCTACCTTTAATTATTAACTCAGAACTAAAGGGTTTCTACTTACAGGGACATCAAGCTGACTCAGGCTGCCCAGCCACCAGTGCACTCCCCTGCCCTTCCAGAAAACTGCCGTAGCCAAGGTAGCTTGGACAGATAATGGGCCAAAGTGAAATAAGGCAGTTTTATTTTCATTCATCACTGATAGACTCCTAACACTTTAACTAACCACTTCTAAGAATATAGTTGAGCACATAAAATCCCCTTTACTCAGATATTAACCGAATTTAGCCCTCAGTTGATTCTATTCCCCATTAGTCACTTCCCTTTTAGGTTGCACATGATAATTACTGCTCTTTTGTGTGGATCTTATTGCCCCTCCTTTTGACCCTGAGGGAATTCAAGCCTGGTGAGCTTGCCTTAGCCAGAGCATTGCGTGGGTATATAACTGTAAACCTCAGCAACTTGAGGGAACGGATTGGAAGAGAACCAGATTGGAGGACTAGAAGAGAGAACCAGAAGAAGGAGATGGAAGATGAGGAAGAGCCAGATGGGGAAGAACTAAGTGGGGAAGAATAAGATGGGAAGAACTAAGGAGATGGGAAAGAACTGGATGGGAAAGAATGAGAGAGAACTTAGAAGAGTATAGGGAGGAACTAAGGATGAAGAGCTAAGAAGGGAAAGAACAAGATGAGAAAGACCAAGATGAGGCAGAACTAAGATGAAAGAAGTAAGATACACATAGAGGGAAGGGGCTGAGTAAGAGAGCAGAAGAGAAGCAGTGGAGAGAGGGAACTGACCCAGAAAAATAAAGTGAATGGACTAAAGGATTTCGTGTATGTGGATTTATTAGAGTATCCCTCAGATTTCTCCACTGCTGGTAGCATCTCTTCTGGAACTCTGGGTGAAGGCTATCTGAGGGGCTGGATCCCAATAGCTTTCAACAGTAATGTATATTCTACCCCATTGTATTTCTTAAGTATATAGTTGCCTTTTGATTTTATAGGGAGTTACAGTTAAGAGACTGCCTTGAATCTCAGAAGAGACTTCGGACTTTTAAACAGTGTGAAGACTGAAAGATTACGGGGACTTTTGATCTTAGACTCAATGCACTTTACATTATGATACGGCCATGAGCCTATGAGGACAAGGGAGTGGAATATGGTGTTTTGAATGAGAATGGCCTCTGTAGGTTCTTGTTCTTCAATTGGTGGAACTGTTTGGGAAGGATTGGGAGCTGTGGTCTTGTTCAGAGGGGTGTGTCACTGGGGATGGGCTTTGAGGCTTTCAAAAGCTTCACACTATTCTCCATGTGGTCCTTGCTTCCTGTTTGTGGTTTGAGGTGTGAGCTTTCAGTTGCTGCTCCCATCAGCATGCCTGCTGCTTGCTGTCATGCTGCCTTGCCATAGTGACATTAACTCTCTGAAACTATAACCTCAGTTACATGCTTCTGTTATAGGTTGCCTTCATTGTGGTATTTTATCATAGCAATAGAAAAGGAATGAATGTAATAGAAAATGCCCTCTTATGCTTACTTATATTTTTTAGCTTTATTTATCCTATGTGTTTGTATATTTTTTTGCCTATATGCAAGTATGTACACTGTGTTCTTGTCTGGTGCTGGTGAGGTGGTGTGTAGAAAACTTGCTACGTGGCAAGTAACTAAGCCTCTTCACACGTCATTTCCACTTGTTTCTCAAGTCAGTTCCAAGGCCTAAGAAGCATTGTAATTTCCACTTTATAGACAAGAATACAAAATGGAAAGTTTCAAAATCAAGATTCAATCTCAGATATATCCATACATTGAGTCCCTTACGTTGTGCTAGTTCCAATGCAATTTTGGAAACGTGTAGATAGATTACACAATTGAGGAGAAAGAGTGTGAACTAGACTTAGAAAAAGGCAAGCTCCACCAGGCTAAACTAGATTGTAGAGAGCATCGGGATTGGCTGCTGATGCCACACTGAGTCGATTCCAGCCGTTCCATCTTTACCACGGTGTCCAATGTACCATTGGCCTGTCTTGGCCACGTATCTTCCCTTGAAGTGAGTCAGAACCTACTGTCTGATTGTCTCAGATCCTGTGCCTAGAGCGGAACATCTATTTCTCCAGAAGAGTCAAAGTTTCTCTTGGGAAAATAAATGATGTCGAACAGTCAAATAAATACAAGTACTACCCCCATCTCTAAATCCCTTTGACCTTACTCCAGGTAAGGAGTCCTAGCTATCTTGATCCTAGACAGTGACATTTAAGGACAAACTGTGTGTTGGAAGTGGAAAGATTGAGTGCAACATCTCCTATTTAAATTCTCTATTGCTGGTCAAAGGAAATTTAAACTTTCCATCACTGTTTTAAACTGCTCTCAGTCTTATGCATCCACCAGATGAGCTCATCTTGGCATGAAGAAAACATCACCCATATTTTCCTCAGCCAAAAGGCTTAAAACTGCACACACAGAGAGTTAATAATACACAGAAGTTTTGTCTTCAGAGAGGTTTCCTAGCCAGCCCCACATAAAACAACTGATAGTTTCTTGTTCTACCTATAACATCTCTAAGATAGGACTCACACAAAGGAACTTCATTCTGTCCCTTCATAACAAGGTGTTGGCTCAGACATGTATGGCATGAACACAAATGGCATACCAACACAGTCCACAAACCTTGCTGTAGATATATACTTGTGTGGATATGAATTCGTGCATGTAGGCATGTAGGTTTAGTTCTGCGTTTCTTTATTTCTCACTCAAACTCTCCTATGCCTAATACTGAACATTTCATACATTTAATACATTATTTACATTAATACAGTGCTGGGTGAGCTGCATTACTTTTGACTTTTCCATGGCCAATGCTGTTTTAAATTCACTGCTTTGAGGTGGCCTCCTGTTCTTCCACATGTGTTGATGCTTGGTTCTGAAAGGTTTTGGGATGTCTCCCATGACTTCTGCCCATTTTGTGCAGTCTGTCTAAGACCAGCTGCATCAGTGAGGATCCGTGAATGTCACCTACTTTATCTAGTCACTTATTCAGAGTGCCAAAGCACCCTGGAGCCAGTCTCTACCCTGGGATAGAGCCATGCCCAATGTTTTGGGCATGTTAAAACATGGCTACCATTTTATCAATCCTAAGGATAAGAAACAGGACATATCTTTGCCCTAACAGCCATTGCAACTATGAGAACCCTGTGGCTCCCATACCATGGGAGCAGAAGAAATAGTCATGAGTATTTTGCTTACATAAGGGTATATTGAAATAGCTCAGGGATTCCCAAATTTATGTTGAAGGCATTACTGATATCCCCCCCCCATGCCCTCATCCTTGGTTTTTATATGACAAGTGTGAGAGCAAAGAGAACTGGAGAGAAAAGATTTCTTTTCTTCCTCAGTTGTTTCAACCTTTATCTCATCTTAAAGAGAGCAGTAAGAGGGTAAAAAAGCAAACATTGTGGCATGTGCCTTTAATCTCAGCACTCCAGAGCAGAAGCAGGTGGTTTTGAGGCCAGCCTTGTCTATATAGTTATAGGCCAGTCAGAGCTACAGAGAGAGATCTTGCCAAAACAAGCGTGAAGAAATGGCTTCTAGCCGATAGCCTGTCTTTTCCTATCAACCCATGGAAAATTAGCTAAAGATAAGAACTAAATATAAGAATACCATTTGGGCTGGAGAGATGGCTCAGAGGTTAAGAGAACTGGCTGTTCTTCCAGAGGTCCTGAGTTCAATTCCCAGCAACCACATGATGGCTCACAACCATCTGTAATGAAACCTGGTGCCCTCTTCCAGCCTGCAGGGATGCAGGCAGAACACTGTATGCATAATAAATAAAGAAATAAATAAATAAATAAATAAATAAATAAATAAATATTTAAAAAAGAATACCATTTATTGTCATTATCAATAATGTCATTATCACACAGATGACTTAGTTGCTTTTTTCTGCTGTTATTAAGACACCATGACCAAAGCAAATTATAGAAGGAGTTTATTTGAGGCTTACATTTTCAGTGTGAGCCCATGACCATCATGCCAGGGAGCAGGGCAGCAGGCAGGCAGGCATAGTGCTGTAGCTGAGAGCTTACATTTTGATCCACAAGTACTGAGCAGAGAGAGCTAACTGGAAATGGCATGAGTTTTTGAAACCTCAAAGCCCATTCCCAGTGACACACCTCCTCCAACAAGACCACATTTCCTAGTCCTTCCCAAACAGTTCTGCCAGTTGGGGAACAAATATTCAACTATGTGAGCCTGGGGAGGGGGGGTGCATTCTAATCCAAACCACACAATAGAGTGTAAGAAAAATGAATATTGTTCTATTGTTCAATTACTGGTCTATTGATGTGAAGAGACACCATGACCAAGGCAACTCTTATAAAAGAAAGCACTTAAGTGATTACAGTTTCAGAGGTCTTGTCCATTATCATCATGACAGAAAGCAGACGGGCACAGTGGCGAAGTAGTAGCTGAGAGCTTTACATCTTCATCTACATGTATCAGGCAGAGAGAGAGAGAGAGAGAGAGAGAGAGAGAGAGAGAGAGAGAGAGA
>CABHPP010116693.1:0-12427 GCA_902168425.1 Peromyscus attwateri | reverse complement strand
TCCTGCACCGTTTTCATAAGCAGTGCAGTAGTTTGTGCCTTGCTACAGCCCTCTAATTCTTGTTCTACCATATCCGGATTTGTTAATGTGTTAGTTACATTCACTGATTTCATGCCGGCCTTATTTTTAACCTTGGAGGCTACTTTCCCCCACTGTTCTTCAACCTCATCTTGGTATTCTCTACCTGTCACTGGGGAGATGTTAGTCTTCTTAAATTTCTTAATTAATCTATTCATTGTAAGTGGTATACCAAGCCGTACAAAAATTTAATTAATTTTTTTCTACGGTACCACTCCCAGTCACTAATTCGTTTAGACTGATTCAAGGAATCAGTTATCAATTTTTCAAATTTTAAATCCGCAATCCTTTCTATCCTTTTGGCCAGCCAGCGCCTCATTTAGCTCTTTCCCAGCACCTTCCGCTCTTCCCCAGGGGTCTGGGTTGGCATCAAGGTGTCCGGTATTCTTTCAGTACTCTGCACCCTTAGGGAGGGTGGTGTTTCCCGTCTGCTTCTGATACTCTCTCTCCTACCCGTTCTTCCTCCTTGGACCTTCAGATTTTCTTTAGGTCCTCAGAGTTGACTTCGAGGAGTTGATTTCTCAGAGCGGCTTTGAGTTCGCTTGCTAGTTTATTTAGTTTCCTGTAATTTGTTACTCCACCAGAGTAATAGCCAATTATTTTGTACATTCCTCAGTGCTCAGTGCTCAAGGAGGCTTTAAGCCCAAAATCCTGCCGACTACGCCAACTGTAGCGAGCACATACCCCAGTTACGGGGGAGGAATAATCACTCTTAATTCAGACTTGGTATAACACTCATTTATTCACACAGTAAGATTACAAGCAATATTCATCCCGTCTTCCAAATGGAAGCGGGAGTACCTCTCCAAGTGTACAGGTCCGGACTCGCCACGTCTGTTCCTCTGGATCTTGGGTCAGCCTTCCTCAGGTCAGCCACGTCTGCACTGGGGACAGGATCTCACGTCTCTGGCAGAGGAGAGTCGTCTCGCGCGAGGGCCTGACGAGCTCTGTTGGTCAGGTCTGAGGCTTCATCTTTTATATTCTTTCCTGGCTAGGTTTCTAGTCTTATCCCTACTTCCACACATAGCTTATAGCTTATCACTACTCCATTTGTGGTTTACTTACATCACTCTATTGCTTATCACTCCTGACCAGGGATGTTCACCCTAGGCCTTACATGTTCCTTACAGGGGACCATAGGAGGGTAACAAGTTTGGGTAATGAGAGGAAATATGATCAAAGGATCTTATGTAAAATTTCATACTGAACTCCCTTAGAATTTTGGACAATTTATTACACTAATTTTTTTTAAGGAAGCCAAGTAATTTGTGGTGGGACAGTAGGAAAACTATCTTTTCAGCATCTCAGGTACTGGCTGCATGGCACCTCACCCATCACAGGATCAATATTGTAAGAACTTAAAGTCATTTGAAAGATTGCTTTGGGAGTTTCAGGGCAACCCACTCACACAGAGCCACAGAGCCACCTTGCTGTGACAGTTTCCCTGAGAAGATGGAACACAAACACCTATTAACCCCAGATAAGGAACTGATGACAGACCAAAAAACAATTACACCAAAGTCCAACTTGGCAAATCAGCTGGTTTATTGAGATTACTTGCAGGAGTAAGGGTGAGAAGTTCCTTATCAGAACATGGATAGCTCAAAGACATCACGCAAAGTTTGCTCATCCATCCCAGTATGAGTGATGACTCAAAAAAAAAAACTTGAGCCTGTAACTCTCTGGACATTTTTCAGGTACCTTAATAGGTCATAGAGTTTCCTCTCCTCAGCAATCCTTAGTGCTCATAAAGCTTTGAGAGGGGAGGGCCTTGTACATCTATCTAATCAACATCAAGGACTAACTAAGCCTTTTGAGTTGTTTCCTTCCTGAGTCTTAATAAGCTTCCCTTTAGAATTTCATGAGTGTTATGCAGATTCATTTTTAAATTTCCTGAGATTTAAGGCATTTCCTTCCAGGATGGAATGACTCAGAGAAAACTGCCACATAAC
This sequence comes from Peromyscus attwateri, assembly GCA_902168425.1. Lineage (NCBI taxonomy): Eukaryota > Metazoa > Chordata > Mammalia > Rodentia > Cricetidae > Peromyscus > Peromyscus attwateri. The sequence goes on along the minus strand of CABHPP010116693.1, from coordinate 10,397 downwards.
AACCCAAACAAGTGCTTGTCCACATTCAACGATCAAGCCACGCATAGGATGCCACAGCTGTGGTCCAAATTGGCCCTTCAACTGCTGTATCTGTTAGCAGGACTTGTCGGCATCTGAATTTCATAGGAATGCAGATTGTGAGCATTGGGGGGACGGTCACAGAGGTTTCCATAATACTGCACAGGAAAGTCGAGAGGACAAGGCCTGTGTTCAAGTCACAATCCCATGGCAGTTCCTGAAAAGGGGACAGGTGAAACTGTGAGAGTGAAAATAATGCTGTAGTAGAGACCCCCATGAAGGGACTCTGGACAACCCAAGCATGGCAAGCATGGCTCTGGCAGGCCTTGCCCTTCTCCCTCCATTCTCTCTGTCTTGCTAAAAAAACATTAGATTACGTTCCTAACGCTAGCCACCAAGGTCTATTCCCTTATTTGACCTCTTCTTCCTCCTCCTGAAACTGACCACTAAGGTCCAGCTATCAAAGTATTGAAGTTCAGCAATCAGAAGCCCCCTTTGGCTGCCATAATTAACATGCCCAATTAAAATTAAACACCTCATCCTAACATGGGGTTTCTCATTTTACCTTTATAAACCACCCTTTGCCTATGAGCATGTCTGTCTCCCTCCATCCAGGTGCAGTCCTTTGTCACAAGACAAAGGCTCCTTCCCCCTCTCCCTTGTCCCCTTCCCCTTCTCCCTCTTCCTCTATCTCCTGTCTTTGTCTCTTATCCCTGCCCTTTGTCCCTCTGGGGCAAATAAATCTCCCTTGTGCTGAGAACTTGGTCTTGGGGTATCCTGAGCAGATACTGGTCCCAACACCCCAGATGCTAGAGATGGGCATCGACAACATCTACTGAGGAAAGACAAGGCCAGTCAGCAGAGGGTAATGTGAATGGCAGCCAACAAGGCTGTAGGGACAAAGCTGTGTATGCTACAATCTGATCTGAATGACAGATGAGGAGCCAGAGGACTTGATTCAAGGCCCAATGTCTGAATACCCTGTGGACTAGGTGCACCACTGTCCTTTTTCACAAGGTCCTTATATCTCTGTAGAAGAAGGGGGCTTTGATTAAAAGCACACATGTGGTTCACCTCTGGAATCTCTGGGATGACAGGGTCCTACACAAAGGCATGAAAAGAAATAGAAAGGAGCTTGGGTATTTCTTGCAGGCCGCAAGAATATATTATAGAGATTCAGCTGTGTATTAAAGCTATTCCATGACCGGCCAAGGGTCCTGTCAAGAGGCAAAGCCATTTATTATGACTATTTGGTGCTACCCAGCCTTTAATATTCCAGCTGTCTTCTACTATGAAATTCCTACGTGCTCAAATATTTTCAGACCGGCTGAACTTCTAGGTAACTTCCCTGCGGGAGCCAGTACCTGGATAAGGTCACATAAGCAAAGTCAAGCTGGCAGGAGACTCATAGCTTTGTTTCTTGTGCAAATGAAGCTCAGACCATCCCCCCCCTGACCCAAGGCCCAGCAGCTCTCCAGAGCAACTGACTGAGAACAAAAGAGGTTTTTACATATCAAGGTGAGAGGTAGAATAACATTCCTGAGGAGGTAGGGAACCGAGTGCCCAGGGAAAGAAAGGGCAGGCATTTTCTGTAGAAACCGGATAGAAGGGCATGGAGAGGGAGAAGAGAGGAAGACAGAGCTTCCGTAGAGGGTAAGCAGATCTCCAGTAGAGTTTTCTGAGTGCCAGGAGTAGAGAGTAGCAGAGATGGAGATGGAGAAAGAGGGTACAGAGGACGAAGATGAGGCTGGAAGCATAGAAGTTTAATCATTACCAAGACTATGAGTTAGGGAGCTGGACGGAACTGCAGTTATGGAAACAGGATTTCATCCCAGAGAAATAAAGTAGGCAGAGTTATTCCTCCTGCCTTGAATGCCTGGTGGAGCTATAGCTGAATTGATGTAATTTTGTCTTAGAGGAATAAAGTTAACAGACATAAGAACACAGTGTACGTAGATTTTTTTTCCCTGATATCCCATGCCAGATGTAGCTAACCCCCGGAACCCTGGGTACTCCATAGGAATTAAAGGCACACATGGGAACCTGAAAATGTGCAGATGAACTAAGGTTGAAACTCCACTGAATTCTCATACATTTCTGTCATTTTCTTTCACTTCACCAGGCAATGTCATGTAGAGTCCTGCTGCTATCCCCATTTCAGAGGTGTGAAAACTGAGTTTCAGTGACTGTCAACAGTTTTACAATTCCAATTTTTAATTTTTTTTTAGATTTTTTTTTTTCATTGTAGGTGTGTGAATGTTTTACCTATATGTATTTATGTCCACCATGAGCATGCTTGACAAGCGAGGAAATCAGAAGAGGGCATCAGATCCCCTGGAATTGGAATCACAGGTAGTTTTGAGCCAACATGTGGGTACTGGAAACCGAACCTAGGTTCTCTGTAAGAGCAACAAGTACTCTTAACTGCTGAATCATCTCTCCAACCCCACATGTCAACCTTTATGGCCACAAAAACATTATCTATTAAGTAAATATGGAGGGAGATTTAATTCCTTTAGATGGGACTGGGGATATGACTCAATTGGTAGAGTGCTTGCCTATTATGCCCAAGACCCTGGATTTGATCCCAAGTACTAGATATAACCTGGCATGGTGGCAAAAACCTGTAATCCCTTGGGAGGTAAAAGATCAGGAGTTCAAGGTTATCCTCTGCTATATAGAAAGTGTGAAGCCCACTAGTGGAAGCCCATGAACTGTGGACTGGTGGCTGTGGAGCCCCCATGGGACTGGACTAGGCCCTCTGGATATGGAGGACGGTTGTTCAGCTCGAATTGTGGGGGTGGGGGCACCCAGGCAGGGGATCGGGATACATCCCTGGTGCGTGGGCAGGCTTTTGGGAATCCGGTACCTGTGGTGTGAAGCCTTGAGTAACCTTGGTGCAATAGGAGGGGGCTTGGACCTGCCTAGGCTCAGTATGCCGGGCTCTGCCGACTCCCCATGGGAGACCTTGATTTGGGGGATGTGGGGATGCGGGGTGGCTTGGGAGAGTGGGCTGGGAGTGGGAGGAGGTGGTATCTGTGGGTGATATGTGGAGTGAGTAGAAAATTTCTTAATAAAGAAAAATGAAAAAAAAAAGTGTGAAGCCAACCTGGATACATGAGACTCAGCCAAAAAGAGGGAGGAGCTTGAGAGAGATGGCTCAGTTAATAAAGTGGCTGCCATGCAAGCACCAGGATATGAATTCGGATCCTCAGAACATACATGAAAAGTCACATACGGTTGTGAGCCTGTAACCCCAGCCTGGTGAAGACAGGCAGATCTCTGAGGATCCCTGGTCCATCAGCCTAACCTAATCAGTGAGCCTCATAAAGGTGAAGGATATGGGGAGATGGTTCAGTAAGTAACAGCATTTGCTGGTTTTTGTTTGGTTTGGTTTGGTTTGGTTTGGTTTGGTTTGGTTTGGTTTGGTTTGGTTTGGTTTAGTTTGGTTTGGTTTGGTTTTAGACAGAATCTCATTATGTAGCCCTGGATGGCCTCAACCTCACTATGTAGACCATCAGGCTGGCATCAAACTCACAGAAATCCACCCACTTCTGCCTCCCACAAGTGCTAGGATGAAAGACATGGGCCATCACACAGGGCGTGTTTGCTGTTCCTGCAGAAAATTGGAATTCAGTTTCCAACAGCATTACAGGCAGCCTGCAACTCAAGCTCTAGGAGGTCTGGAGCCTCTGGCCTCTGTGTGCAATTGTGTACATGTGGCATACACACATAGATATAAGCATGGAAGTAAAAATAAAATAAATCCTTAAAAAGAATGAAAGTGGAAAGTGATTGGGAAAAACAATTGATGTCAGTCTCAGGACTCTACACACACATGCTTGCACATGTACTCATGTGCATACAACACACGCACACAGAGACTTGTGGCAGACTAATAGCATCGCCCATTCCCTGACTGTGGGAAGATGCTGGAGATTCAAGATTGCAACAGCAATCTGACTGAAGTTCTGGTAATCTTGCCCGTGGCTCCCTACTCATCAAATCCAGTAAGTGTCTTCTAGAACTAATACTCATTTTTATCATGGCAGGGGCAAACAAGAGTCAAGTCACAGCAATGTAAGGGTGTTGTGTGGAAGCTCCCTTTCTATGCCCCCAACCAAAGAGCACAGAATCCATGAAAACAGGAAGGGATTACTGTGTCCCGACTGTTGAGGACTTAATGAGCTCACCCTAATCCAAAACCCTTTTTGTACTTTTAAAATGTAAATCCAGGCTAAGGAAGAAACTCAGTGAATGGGGTGCTCACCACAGAAGTTTGAGGATCTGAATTGGATCCCCTTAAATCCAAGCATAAAAAGCCATGCCTGTGCCACCAGCACTTGGAAGGTAGAGGCAGGTGGATCCCTGTGAGTTTGACTCCAGTCTGGTCTACAAAGTGAGTTCCAGGACAGCCAGGGCTGTTACACAGAGAAACCTTGTCTCAAAAAAAAAAAAAAAAAAAAAAAAAGAGAGAGAAAAAAAGCCATGCCTGTGACCCCAAAGACGGGAAGGATCCCTTGGGGTTACTGGCCAGTCAATGTAGCCAAATCAACAAGCTCCAAATCCAGTGAGTGACCCTGTCTCAAAAAGTGAGGTGGTCATGGGAGGCCTGCCCCCAACCCCACCCACCCCACCTCCTGTCCTGAACAGAAGCAGAGGAGGAGTGGATTGGGGGTTGGGGGAGGTGGGAGAAGGAAATGGGAGGAAAGAAGGGAGAGGAAACCATGGTCAGGATGTAAAATAAATGAATAAATTTAATAAATTAATAAATAAAGTGAGGTAGAGCAGCAATTGAGAAAAACACTCGATATTGACCCTTGGTCCCAAATCCACAGTTTCACAATGCAAGAGCAAACAGACACACAACCATACACAAGAGGTAAAACCTATCTGGAACTAATCACGTTTTGCTCTGAAAAACATACTTAGATAAGAGGATCTTGTGACTGTATGTAATATGACCTTCCCCTGTCCTATCCACTGATAAGCCTGTAGTCTCTCTGGGTGGGATAGCCTGGTTATTCCTTGAGATTAAAGCCCAGGCAACATTAAGGCTAACTCACTGTGTAAGGTCTTAGCCTATTAACGAAGGAATGCTTTTGTGAACCTTGTTCTGTGTGAGGTAATAATTTTCAGCATGAAGAAACAGGTACACTGAGAACTGAGCTGAAGATGTGAAGGTACATACTGTGTGCTGGAAGCGCATCCTCACCTCTGACGTGCACCGAAGCATTCACTGCCTGCTGTACTTGGAATGGACAGATGATTCAAGCCAGGCGTAAACTGAGTAACAGCCAGATGCAGCCCTGGTTACAGATAGGAACAGTTGTTAACGAAAATACACTGAGCTGAAATTAATCACCCAGGTATTAGATACATACAGCCTTATCAATATTGAATTGCTTATCTTTTTCTGTGTCCCTAACAAGACAAAGTTTGTTCTTTCATAACAGTAAAGAAATCATTAGGCTCAGAAATAAATGTAATCATGCTTATTGATCTGTTCCCAGTTTTAGTACAAAAGTCTGGACTCTGGGAATCCCATGAGAAGAGGCTGAGCCACCCATCCCCATGTGATAATTAAGGAGATGGATAAATGTGAAGGACAAAGAGGGAGATTTAATCCCTGAGACCATATTAGAAATGGATAAAAGGATTCATTGACTGAAAGTGTGTCTCCTAAGGGCTTTTGGATTGTGTGCGCGCGTGTGCTTGTGCGTGTGCGTGTGTGTGTGTGTGTGTGTGTGTAGTATATGCATGTATGTGTGTAGTTGCACCCACCCTTATGAACACAGGTGTCTTCCTCTATTGCTTCTACATTTTTGTATATACTTTTTAATTTTATTACATTTTAAAGTCTGTTTTGGGATGTGTGGGTGTGTGTTACAGCATGCCTATGAAAATCAGACTGACAATTTATTCTTTCCTTTCACTGTGCAGGTCCCACAGATGGAACTCCAGTCTTCAGACTTGGCCACAAGTGACTTTATCTGCTTGAGCATATTATACTAAAATTTCATAAGTCACAATCTTTTTTTTTTTTAAAGATTTATTTATTTATTATGTATATGAAAGAGGGTGCCAGATCTCATTACAGGTGGTTGTGAGCCACCATGTGGGTGCTGGGAATTGAACTCAGGACCTCTGGAAGAGCAGTCGGTGCTCTTAACCTCTGAGCCATCTCTCCAGCCCCACAATCTTTTTTAATATTTATTTTTAATCATGTATGTGGGGACAAAAGTGCACATGAATGCAGTTGCGAATCCAGGCCAGAAGAGGGAGACAGATCCCCTGTGGCTGTAGTTACAGGTTGTAGTCAACAGTCAGAAGCAGAAGCTGGGAACGAGGTACCCTGAAAGAGAAATACACACTCTTAGCCACTGAACCAGCTCTCAGTCCCACCCCTTTCTGTTTGCAGATATACTCTTTTTTTTTTATGTGTATGAGTGCTTTGTCTGCGTGTGTGTATACACACTACACACACACTCGGTTCCTGTGGAGGTTAAAATGAGTGTTGAAAACCCTCAAATTGGAATTACAGATAGTTGTGAGTCACCATGTGGGTGCTAGAAACACAGCCCAAGCGTTCTGCAAGAGCAACACGTGCTCTTAACTGCTGACCCATCTCTCTAGTACTCCCCCCGTTTTTAGTGTGTGTGTGTGTGTGTGTGTGTGTGTGTGCACGCGCGCACGCGCATGTACACGTGCATGTATGCATATGTACTTACACATGTATAGAGTAAAGAGCATTTTATTAAGATAAGGTATCTCACAGAATCAACTAAGCAGATTTCATAGGGGCTAACAGAGACTGAAGCAGCAATCACAGGGCCTGCATGGGTCTGTGCAAGGTCCTCTGCATACATGTTATAGTTGTTTAGTTTGGGAGTTCTGTGGGACTCCTAACAGTGGGAGTAGGCGTTGTCTCCAACTTTTTTGCCTGCACTTGGGACCCTTTTCCTCCTACTGGGTTGCCTCATTCAGCAACCTTGATACGAGGGTTTGTGCCTAGTCTTATTGTGTCTTGTTATGTCCTGTTCAGTTGATATCCCTAGGAGGCCTGCTCTTTTCTGAACAGAAACAGAGGAGCAGTGGACCAGGGGCTGGGGGTGGGAGGTAACTGGGAGGAGTGGAGTGAGGGGACACTGCAGTTGGGTTGTATTGTATGAGAGAAGAATAAAAATAAGTTATCATTGAATAAGAAAAAAAGATAAGGTCTCTCAATTGATATTTTTTAATATGTCTGTATGTGGTGTATGTGCATGTGTGTGTGTTCATATCTGCATGTGTGGAGATGCACATGAGGTTAGGGAGGTTCGTGCATGTGTGTGCACATGCCTGTGGAGGCCCGAGGTTGGTGCTGAGTGTCTTCTTTGTCACTCTCTACTTGTTCTAGTTTGACTTCTCTTGCTGTCATTCAAAACTCGGCCCAAAACCAACACAGGGAGGAAAGGATTGCTTGGCTTACACGTCCAGATCACAGTCCACCTTTGAGGAAAGTCAGGCAGGATGCCACTCGGGAAAGCAGAGGCCGGAACTGTGGAGGGATGCTCCTGGCTGGCTTGCTCACTTGTTTGCTTGCAGACCCATGCTTAGTTTTATACAGCCCGGGACCACATGTCCAAAGAATAGCGCGGCCCACAGTGAGATGAGCCCTTCATCAATTAATAATCAAGAAAATATCACACACACACACACACACACACACACACACACACACACACACACGTGCCCAGGCCAATAGTCTCTGGCAACTCCTCAGTTGGGGTTTTCCCTTTCGAAAACACCACTCCAGGCTGAAAACTAAGGCTAACCACCATTGCCTCATATACTGAAGCAGGAGTGGTAAGTTGAACCTGGAGCGAGTCAATATGGCTAGTCTCACTAGCCAGATGGCACTAGGCATGCTCTGTCTCTTCCTTCTAAGGGTAGAATTACAGAAGGCCGGTCACACCCACATGAGTTCTGAAAATCTCAACTCCAATTATCATACTCGTGCTTAGAGCTTTAACTGCAGAGCCATCTCCACAGCCCTGGTTGTTTTCTTTAATTGTGCAGATTAATAAGGTTTGCTCTGATAACACAATACGCATAACTGATCGTATCTCTCCATCCTCCTTCTACCCCCACCCTCTTTGCTCCCATCACCCACTTTTCAGTCTCTGATAATCCCTCCTCTAATTTCAGGGTGTCGCTGAGATCTACAATAACCTCACATGCTCAAATATCAAAAGTGTGGCTCCCAGTGGGACAGCATTGAGACACAAAGCCTTTGGGAAGTGATTGAGCATGAGGGCTCTGACCTCATCAGTGGATCAGCCCACCGATGGATCCATCATTTCAGGAGCTACTGGGAAGTGGTGGAGACTTTAGCATGTGCTTCTAATTGTGCTATTACCATCCCTTGCCAGGAAGGTCTGGCTTTGGGAGTTCCTAAAAGTCCAAGTCTGGACATGAAAACAAGAATGGAAAAGAAGCGAAACATGAAAGGGATTATGTTTGATATAGTAAAGCCAGGAAGGAGCAGAAGGGATGCCAGCCACCCTCAGTTCTGTCTCCCAGGAAACAGCGGTGGGGAATAAAAGGTAGGAGGCAAGAAGTGTGCACAGTCAAGCAGTCTCGGCATTTAGAAATTTTCTCTGGATTGACTACACACTATTGACAGCAGTAGGAATGCTGTTGTTGCCTGGGGGCAGTTTCCTCTCTAGTCAAAAGATGATTATTCGCCACACCTGCTGTTCTTGGAAGCCAAGATCAATGGAGGAGAATGTGACTCACAGAAAAGGACAAGTCTGAACAGCAAGATGGAGCTGGTTCCCTTAGGGTTAGTGCAATGACTAGGGAATCCTAGACAGTGCTCCGGTTATGGGAGCAGGATAACGTAAACCTTGTGGTTGACACCATGCTCATTATTGTGTCCCTGTAAATCCTGAAAATATCTTAATAACCTTGGTGTCTTCAACCTTGAATAAGGATTATTTATTATCTATCTGAGTGCTTGTTCAGGGATTGATTGACATGTGTACACGCAGAGTTGAGCAAGAATCCAACCCAAAACTGAGATACAAAATGAACACTTAGATGGCAAGCTTTCATCCTCTCACTGGGACATCTCTGTTTACTAGAAGATACTGTCTCTAAAGTTGGAGGGAGTAGATACAGGAGCCAGGCTCTTGAAGGGCATATTTTTTCCTTAACTCCCATGTCTCTTCCTGACTGCCGTGAGGTGAGCCGATATCCACCACCTATTCCTTGAATTACCACAGACCTGAAAGCTACAGATCCAAATGACTATGGACTGAAACCCTGAGAAAAGGAGTGAAAACATTTCTTCCCATGAGCTTATTTTTCTCAGGTCTTTTAGCAACAGAAAACTGTCTAACACAAACTGCTGAGAAATAAGGTAGTTGCCATCTCTAGACCTAATGCTGCGATTCACAAGCTTTTAGAATTGATTTGTGATAAATGATGAGGAAATACACAAACTCACAGAAGCTGAACAACTTACCACTGGATGAAAACTGGGCCAAGACAGAAATCAAGAAGGAAATTTAAAACTTTTTAGAATTGAATGAAAGTGAAAATACAGCATAGCCAAACTTGTGAGACACAATGGAGGCAATTTAAAAAGACAAGTTCATAGCACTACATACCTACATCAAAACACTAGAGAATTCTTGCATCAATAACTTAATGATATTTTTTTCTTTTTTAATGTTCTTAATTTAAATGGAATTATATCACATCCCCCCTCCCCTTTCTCTCCCCAAGCCCTTCAGCCACCTTCCCTTGAACCCCTGTCATGCCCCCGACTCTCCAGTTGATAGCATTTTTCTTTTACTATATTTGTAACATATACAGATAAATAAATACAACCTACTGAGTCCATTATTGTTGTTTACCTGTATATAGTTTCAAGGCTGACCACTCTGCATTGGACAACCAATAAAGGGGCTCATCATTTATCCACCATGATTGGCATTACCCCAGAGATTCAGAGATAGTTCAACTGCATAAACATTATAAACATAATCCACCATATAAAAACAGACTAAAAAATGATCATCTCATTAGATGGAGAAAAATCCAATATCACTTCATAACATAGTCCTGGAGAGACTAGTGATACAAGGGACATATCTCAACATAATAAATACCATTTACAGCAAGCCCACAGCCAACATCATCCTAAACAGAAAGAAAATCAAAGTATTTCCACTAAAATCAGAAACAAGGCAAGAACGTCCACTCTCCCCATACCTATTCAATATAGTACTTGAAGTCTTATCTAGAGGTATTGTAGTTTTATCTTAATATTTTGGGGTATGTCATTAGCCTTTATTGGGGTTATTAGTCTTATTGGGGGTTGGTTGGTT